>JACEIK010005993.1:12923-38710 GCA_018107945.1 Datura stramonium
TGACTCTAACTCTAGAATCAAGAAAACAACGGGCTATATAGCGGCTGTAAATACAACCCCCAACCGACAAGGCCTATAGCCACCTGTGAAAATAAACAGCTAACCACAGACAAACAATTATAGGGAGTCCTATGTGGGCTGAGAATGCCACCATGATATCTAGTTATAACTGGGAAGTAAAAGCCGATTCTAAACCGAGCTATGACCGACAAGGCCACCAATCAACAACTAAATATGGCCCCACACGACCAACACACATAGTCTAAAACACATATGGGCCCCACATGGACAATATCATCTAACCACGGGGAAGTAATGCAATCTGCAAGCCTCTAGGAGTAATAAGATGGTCGGGACAGGGCCCTAACCTACCCATACTGTACAAACAAAATAAATAAACCTCTATCACCCAAGCTCCGGAAGAAAGGAGCTGATGGATCTGTACGGCTGGCTGAGACTACGAGGGACCTGCTCCTCATCTATGTGTACCTGCAGATAAGTAATGCAGCACCCCAGAAGAGGGTGACAGTACCACAGGTACTGAGTATGTAAAACAGTAACTTTAAATAACTGAAAGTAAGGAAATAGAACTGACAATAACTGAAGTAAAGGAAACAGACTGAAAATGACTGAAGTAGTGAAATCAGGACTAAACATAACTATGATAAGGAGGGTAGGGGTCATACCTGACAAACGAGGAGTCCTACTATCTAACTATTAGTAATTGAAGCAAACATAAACCTTACGTGGCCCCCATAAGCCGGAAGGTACAATCAGCACAAAATAACCCACCTGGGCCCCCATTAACCCTAGTGAGTACACCTCAATCTATATACCCCTATCCAGGTCATACTGAGTCAACTACCAGCTATAAGCATCCTGCCGATCCCCTAGGTCTATAATTGGGCCCGCTCGGCCCCTGACTGTAGCTGTGTCTGAGTCTGAGTCTGGAGGACTCCTAATATCTACACTCCGGGCATAAACGCTCAGCGGGGGTGTGTATAACGCCAACCACGACAATATGAGGATCTAGATCCCCATCTTTATCCCTTGCGGACGACATGCCGCTCAGTAGAGCGACGTATCCTCGCCCCTGGCGGGCGGCGACACAGCTATTAACCCTGGGTGGTCATGATAGCTATACAGGTATAATCCATCCCAAAACAATACAATTTGTGAGTCTCAACTTACAACAACAACTGAACATAATAACATACTCCTGACATGCTTTACTGGGATTCATACTGTATTACTAGACTAAAGAAACTAACTTGCCAAAAGAAAATGCCTTAACATACCTCGATTGCCGGTTTCTGATTAACTGATACTTTCCAATTAGTATTCAATAGCTCTTCCCAATTGAAATCGTATTACTGGAATGATAGGACTAGTTTTAACACTAAGTTCAGCAAAAAGGAAAACTTTATATATAAATATTAACAATATTCAAAATTTATGAAACACGATCGAAAGCTCATTATTTCTCGAGAATCTAGAAGTGAGAAATGCTTACTTTAAGCCTGGGATCATATTGACACTAGTTTGGAGCAATTCCAACAACTTTGGCTTGGTGGGACAACGATTCGCCGGGAGAATTTCGCGAAACTAACTCCGTAGAAATGCTCCCTGCAGCCTTATACTTCGATACCTGAAGTTAATTTGGATTTGGATGACGTTTAGTGCTGTAATCAGATGAAAATTAAATGTTTTCGTTCGTCCCTATTCTCTGCTGGTCGTGATTTATGATTTATAATCTCATTTCTAAGTGTGAGACCCTTATATACTTGAGTCATCAGACAAGGCAACGTGACATGTTACCTAACGCACTAATTCTGCTCCGTACCACGTTGGCTAACGCGGAGGAGCAGCTCCAAGCCACTTTTCCCCTCTGGGCAGCTTGGTTCGGCCTCCTCTCGCGAAATCCCGACTTGGCACTTGTTCGGCCTTTCCCCGGGCCCTTTCCTCATACGTATGGAACTCTAAAACGCTCAACCAACATGCGCATAGGCCGACTAAACGCTAGAAACTGACAGGGTGTAACAGGGCTCAGGTGACAAGGTCGCCGCAATGAGCTCTTTTCATTGTAGCTGGACTGCTGTAGTGGAACAATCATCGCTACACTGGACGACATAGATCAGAACTCCGTAATTTTCCTACTTTTAAGACCCAGTCTTATGGTAACAAGGATTAGTCATTGAAAATACCTAGGAGCAAAATTTTGGTAATTTGAATAAGAAAAAGAATAGGGAGGCTAGGATGGACAAGGATTCCACCAGCCTTCCCAATGATTCTCTGCAAGAACACCGAGACTCGAAGTAAGGACACAAACCCATCATCTTTTGGCAGCATCATGGAGCCCAAGTAGGTTATGGCTTATTTTTGTGTTAGACTTCGATTAGAAACTTGTATTCGTGTGTACAATTGATGTATAATTAATGAATGAATATTGATATAGAATGAGAAAGAGGGCTTGTCTAAAATAATAGTGACATAACTGTTAGCGGTGGAACTCAAATAGAAAGAAAAGAAAAAGGGTATATTTTGATGATAGATTGTTAATAGTATGTTGTGGATAGTATATTCTAGTCAGTATATTCTTATAATGTATTCCTGGTTTTGTGTTCTTAATTATATATTATTGATTATTGTAAGAGGAACGATGAGTACTAGCATGAGATGGAGATAACAAATTGTTGAGTTAAAACGGAGTTGGAAGAACTTGAATATTGTGTGACTATGAAATTTGGAACGAGTTAATAACTACGATAAAAATAGAGAATTAGCTGTAAAGAGTTGTATTCCGAAATAGGGGTGGTATGATAGTTGGGAAAGTTAATATGAATACTATACATAAATGACGAAGTCTTGTGTAACGATTCGTCCATCTTTACGGGGTCATTAAGTCCTTAGCAACCTGTTTCGCCTAGGTGCATGTTAGAAAGTGTTGGTAAGTGGATTTAAGACTTGTATTTTTGAGGAATGGAAAACGTGAAGGAAATTTTGAGCTACATGTTAACAGGGACCACTATAGTGATGGGAGTCTCGCCGCAGAAAGACCGTCATTATGACCGAAGGTCCGTCATAGTAGAGAAGGAAAATAATTGTTGGGTTCACCGTAACGAGGCTCTGGCTGTCATAGCAGGTTCCCTGCAGTGGAAATTTGACCGTTGCAGCGGACAACGAGATACATTGTGATGGTTTAAGTTAGAATTTTGGGGGTTTTCACCCTATTACTCAAAGGCACGAACTTTGAGAGTAGAAAGGTGATTTTCAAAGGGCAAAGCGGTTTTTTCTTCCCAAGATAAGAATCCTAGCTATCTCTTTTCCTTGTTTGATTCCCTAGCACCCTAGAATCAAAGGGTAGTCTCTAATGGTAAAATCCTAGCTAAGAACCCTAGGGTTGTGGAAAGTAGGGCCAGAGTTATGGGAATGACTGGGTATTAACGTCTAGGCTTAAAAATGGGGAATACACTTCTTAGTGGAATGTAAAGGTATGTATTTCAATTGTGGGGTAGCCTGAGACCCGGTTGTTTGTAAAATTTAGGTCTCTAGCATTATTAACTGCCTATAAAGAGTTTAAAGAGTAGAAGCTCAAGGAAATAGGTAGGAATCACCTATGTAGGGGATAGAACGTGGTGAATTGACCCTTGGGATATTGAATTTGATTGTAATATGGGGTATAATGGGGTAGAATTGAACTTCTAGGCCCCAAATAAAGTGTTAGGTGATTGAATTTTGTTTCCTTGCTAGTGTTTAGATTTCAAACATTTGGAGGTGCTATGAAAAGGCAAAGCTGTTGCAGAGTAGCTGCATTCTCTTATCCTGCAATCGAGGTATATATGTGGAGTTAGACTTTATATAATGACTTGTATATGTGTGGAGTTACAACATGCTTAGTTGGTCTTTGGAAACTAATTAATTCTAGAGTATGTTGTATTTGGTATGTTGGTAACTCGAACTTAATATGTTGTTTGATAAAACAACTTGTATGAATTTAAAGTGCTTATGTTTTTTAATGTGTTCTATTAATATTCTTATGAATGACTAAATGGTGGTGAGTGGAACCAAGAGGGTTAAGGTAATTTGATGTATTGAATGGTCGGGCGAATTGATCGATGGCAAGCACATAGAATAAGGAGATAAAAGTGGATGACATATTTTATCCTGAGATGAAAGGCTTGTGCCCAAAGTGAGCATTCAGTCGAGCCATTATGGAATTATTGACTCATGTATGAGGTGAGCATCCAGATGAGCAGATGAGTAGGAGTGGGTACCGCACCGGTATAGTATATGAATTTCTAGAGTCTCCTGTAGATCATGACTGGAAGAGCAGAAATAAGACCCTCTGACAATTATGTACAACGATATTCAGTGTTGAGTGTTATATTGTGATGTGATGGAAGTGTGTGCCCAGCACATTACTGATGGTATAATACTGAAGGAGGACCGGAAGGGTCAATATTGGTTCGAAAGTATGAGAACCATTTGAAATAGGAGTCTTTAAATGTGTAGTTTACATGTGGATGTTAATGTTGTTGTATTGTCTATAACTTATCTTATACTTGCAAAGTTATGCATATATCTGTGATGACTATATGAATTGATTGTTGAGGATTCAATTAGATACCTCTTGTAATGAGTTGATGAATTATTTATTAAGAATTCAACTATACACAAACCTGTATTAACTTGATGAACTAATTGTTGAGAAATTGCAAAGAGAGAATCTAAGATTGTTAACTTGATCTCCTTTTAATTTTACAAGACTTTTTCTTTTTCCCTTTAAGAGTGCTTATTTACTAGTACGAATGTTGAAATTGGGTGAATTAGTTAGAACATGTTGGTTTGCCCATCGGGGGGATTAGTGTGGGTACCAATCACGGTCACTTGGGTCGTGACATCTTGAAAGACTGAACTAGTGAGTAATTGGGAAAGGACTATGATGTGTGTATACATAAATATCGGCAAAAATATATTAATACCCTTATTTTTTATGGGTGTATACTGTTATACCCCGAGTCTAGACACTGGACATCGATCGCCACTCAAACCACATAGTGATCCAAGAGAACCCTTGGTCTGGCTTACTATTAGCTTAGATCTCAATAAAATATAGTAGAAGTAATAACTGCAATGGGTTATAAATAAACTAGGATTTACTAACTGCAACTGAAAAGAATATTATAAAGTGACATAAGTGACTCAATCTCTAACTCTATCTATGAAGCCTCTATAACTAAACGAATATATGCCGGGACATAGGCCCCATGGCTACCTCAAGTTCTTTAAAATAAAATGGACTCAATTCTGGGACTGTCTGTAACATCCCAAAAGTTCCTAAGACCAGATCTTAGATATGAAGTATGAACCATCAGAAATATTAAAATTTCCCTCAGTATGAGTTCCGGTATGACTCATGATATGAAGGCACGAGTCGTACCACAACTCATAGCATGAGGTTTGGGGAAAGGAAAGAAACCACGACAGGATCCCACGACTCGTACCAAGATGGTACGGGTGGTATTGAAGGGTTGTAGGAAGGAAGTTCAAAGAATTTTTTATGAAAGTATCGTAGCTATAAATACTTAGTATGAGTCATAATATGATGGTATGAATTGCCGTTTCAGTCGTGAGTTGAGAAATGGTAATGCCTCAGACTTTCGGGTTAAGTTTAAAACGTTCTAGGTATGTGGATAGACATAAACCTAATGAATTTTATGGGTATAAGGTGTTAAGATCAATTCTTAAGTGTAAGAAGTGCATTGAATGAAAATTAAGGTCATAAGGAATCTCTAGCATAAAGTTGAGTTGAGAGCTTTCCTACCGATAGAGTTTTTCAAATAAGTTCTTACAAGGGTCAATTTTATATGACCATAAATCCAATTTTATGAAGTGTTTTTGGGTGATACAACACAACATATTGAAGCCCTTTGATTCATATTTCCAACGCATCTGACCTTGCATAAATCGGAGTTGGGAGTAAAATGTTTTGACTAGTTTAGTGAAGCATTGTCATGTTTGACGGATGGGACTAGCCCACTCACTACAAATAATGGTACAACTCATGGTATGTAGGTATGAATCACACCAAGAACCTGTAGCAAGAGTTTCAACGAGATTTTAAGCCACTTAGAATCCACATATTACACACCACAATCCATGGTATGTCACCACGAGTCATGGTACGACCTATGACGATTGGCAGGTAGATTTTTAAGTGCGATTCTATAGGGTTATTTTCGTAAATTTTTAATGATTTTAACTCCTAAACTATATTATTTTTGGATTCCTAAAGGGTGTAGTAGAGGGTTTTACTTAGCCTAAGCTCTCATTCCTCTCCCAAACACCATAGATAAAGATCAAACCTCTCAAGGCTCTCAAACAACTAAGGTTCTCCTTCTTCTCAACTCTCTTGGGTCTCAAGTTTAAGCAAGAATCCATCAAACACCCAGGTTTGTAGGGTTATTACTGGGGAATTTCTTCCATTCTCATGCCCTTTCCAAGTGCGAATTCATGATATCTACTCTTCAATCCCTAAGTTGTGAAATTCTACAGTTAGATCTTAAAATGATGAAAAAACTCATGATCTTCTATAAAATCAGTTTCCTCATGATTCAATCCATGTTTTGTGATTATGTTTACATGTTTTATACTAAAGTTTCTCATGAACCTATGTTATCAAGTTATGAAGATTTTACTCAATTATGCACGATTTTCATGAAGGTCAAGTCTATGTATCATAGACGGCCTTCTACACTACTTTCATGGCTAGTTCACGTATGTTGAGATATCACGAATTTCATAATTTAAAATAGACCATGTAAACTCGTGTTTCATGATTATTATATGAGAACTCTATATATTTTGGGTGTAGTATTTAGCACCAAGTAGGCTGGGGTTCTAGTGCACCCAGGTCTCAGAATTATGCGCCAATATAACCATGATGGGGTACTCTACTACGAGAGTGTCTCCCATGCCCGAATGAGCCACCTATGAGTGATGTCATACCTTCATGGTTCATTCCCTTAGCAAGGTTTAGCCACACCTCCCAGCTAAGGTTACAAGTTGGGCTCCATGTATGGTCACGTGAGGTATGTCTTTTATAAAAATCTCCCATTTTTCAGATTTCTATATCTATTAAGTTAATGACTTATGATTCTACGACTTATCATGTTTTAGTTAAAAATATGCTTTATTTTTAGGTATGTGGATAGACTCAAACCCGATGAATTTTATGAGGAAAAAATGTTAAGATCAATTTTTAAGTGTAAGAAGTGTATTGAATGCAAATTAAAGTCATAAGGAACCTATAGCATAAAGTTGAGTTGAGAGCTTTCCTATCGATCGAGTTTTTCATATAAGTTCTTACAAGAGTCAACCTTAAACGACCATAACTCCCATATTTTTGTAATTTTTCAGGGGTATTTTTGTAATTTTCTATGCTTTTAACTCCTAAACTAGATTGTTTTGGACTTTCTAAAGGGTGTATTAGAGGGTTTTACTTAGCCTAAGCTCTCATTCCTCTCCCAAACACTGTAGATGAAGATCAGACCTCTCAAGACTCTCAAGCAACTAAGGTTCTCCTTCTTCTCAACTCTCTTAGGTCTCAAGTCTAAGAAAGAATCCATCAAAGCCTAGGTATGTAGGGTTATTGAATGGGGGATTCCTTCCACCCTCATGTTCTTTCCAAATGCGAATTCATGATCTCTACTCTTTAAGCCCTAAATTGTGAAATTATAGGGTTAGACCTTAACATGAGGAAAATACTCATGATCTTCTATGAAATCAGTTCCCTCATGATTCAATCCATGTTTTGTGATTATGTTAATATATTTATACTAAAGTCTCCCGTGAACCTATATATTTATGTTATGAAGGTTTTACTCAATTATGCATGATTTCCATGAAAGTCAAGTCTATGTATCATGGCCGACCTTCGATAGTATTTATATGCTAGTTCATATATGTTGAGATATGTCACGACTCGAGCTAGGACTTCGAATCGTGACACGGGACCTAGAACCATAAATGGCTCCAAGCTAACTCATGGCATAAACCAAGCATGATTAAGAGCATAGATAAGCAGAATTAAAGCATGAACATGATAAAAGCAGAAGTCTGCACAACATATACACATAAATATAAAAACAAACCAACATCGCTGAACCATCTATACAAAGCTATCTAAAAATCCTCTAAACATCTGATGAGCTGATGGGAAAAAACCCTAACTAGCTCGCTAAGTCTGAAACTAAAAGACATGCACAAAAAATACATAATCAAAATTGATATCCTTGGATCATAAGGACTCAGCAAAGCTATGATAGAGCTAGACTGAGTAGGAGTGAGCTATCGACGGGACTGAGATGGATCACCCGAACCTATATCATGAGATAATATAGCAAAGAGTATGCGGTCAGTACTTTGAATGCACTGAGTATGTAGAGAAAGTAACACATTCTAGTAAAATGATAATTTGAAATCATGAATGTAAAGCAAGATAGAGCATATAAGTAAGGACATCATGCTAAAAGCCATATTTTCGAAATAAGCATAATCATGAGCTATTCATCATAAGCTGAACATAACGACCCAAGGTTTGAAAATAGAAATCTTATAGCGTGCTATACTTGAAATCATAAGTGAAAAATCCAAACTTATCAATGGGTCAAATATTATATAAAACATGATATCATAAGACGTGAACATAAATAATTAAAAACACGAGGAACAATGTGAGGCTTCTTCATAACAGACACCATCACGTTAGAGCTTATGTGATACCCCAACTATCTCACCCAAGTGGGCAGAACTTTCCCAAGCCTTTCCAGGGTAAAGAACGATGAATGTGTATATCACTGGTGTGCCCTCGGGCGGGGGAAGCACTCTATTGAGAGGTCCCAAATAAGGATATATTTATACCTATGGTGGCGCGTAATTATTAGACCTGGGTCCTCGAAATCCTGGGCCTACTCGGTGTTAGAAACTACTCCTAAACATGCATATTGCTCATAAACATATTCTCAAAACGTAGCATGAATATATTTATTAGGAGTCTTGACTCCAAACATCTCTATAAAACTGATCTTATAAGCCTTGGCTAAAAACGTGATAAAACATACTTGACTTATATAGGCTTGACCAAATCACGAAATCATACATACTTGAAATAAGCTTCATAATTCAAAATCATGGAATCATAAGTTAAGGATTCATAAACATTCATGCATACTTGATAATTCATCATACTTGAAATCATGGGCTCAAAAGCTTGAAATTCATAAATCATGCATAATAGGGGATAAGATTCATAAATTTGAAACCATGAATTAGTAAGTAAATTGAGAGTCAAATATGCCCTAATAGCCCTAAATAATCAATTGGACCATGAAAGAATTAAACCCATAAAGATAACATGGATAATTGCATGGAATTGGATTAAACCCTAAAATTTTTATAAAACTTGATTGGAGACTTGAAATCATAGAATGAAAATGAAATTGGACATGAGGGTGGAAGTATTTTCCTCATTAATAACCCTACATACCTAGGTGAATAATTGCAAAGCTTGTCTTGAAGACCTAAAGAGAAATTTGGAAGAGAAGGATGAAGAGCCGTACCCTTGTTCTTGTGGGAGTTGATCTTTCAATTGGAGTGTTAGTAGTAGAATGAGAGTTTAGGATGATTAAAACCTTTGAAAACACCCTTTAGGAGGCTTTAAATTACTTAGTTTAGGAGTTAGAAGCTTAGAATTTTACCAAAACACCCCTGGAAAATCGATTTAAAAACCTGTCCGTCAGCTGCAATGACCCATACAACGAGTCATTGTCAGACCTAATGACTCATTGGATTCACTTGTTTTTTTGGAGTACTTCTGTTACTCTTCTATTTCCCTAATAGAAAGCTAGAGGACGAGTCATTACATGCTACAATTACTCATCACTCCTCTCGTTGTCACCATTTTCACACCTGCATTGATTCTAAAATCCTTCCAACAGATCAATACCATAGGTTGCTACATGCTACAACAAGTTGTATATCCATTCATTTTCTCCAAAATGAATTAAACTTCACTAAATGACCCCTTTAGGATGACCCATTACATGAACTGACGAGTCATCACTTGACTTGTTCTTTCAGGGAAGCTTTGATTGAGATCTTACAATGAGGTGTACAACTGGTCGTTGTTCCTTACAATGACTCATTCCTTGAGTCGTTCTATGACTCTAGTGCCATTTCCTGCTGAAAGTCTCGGGTCTGCTGTAAGGGACCTTTCACGGTATTACAATATCTCCCCCTTGATAACATTCATCCTCAAATGTGGGATAACTAAGTTGGAAGGCTAGGGAAAGAACTACAATCCCAAAACTGAAAAATCATAGCTAAAAACTAATGGAGTGACTAACTCCGGACTGATTTACATGACTGAACTGAATTCCTAAAATCTACACATATGCAATAACATGAAAGGAAATGAGAGACATTAACTTGAAATGAAGATGAATAGAGTACTAAGGAGGAAACTGGTACCTCATACTAGAACTGAGCCAGAAGGGAAAAGATGCGGGTATTTAGCCGTCATATTTACTTTGGCTTCCCAAATAGCTCCATCAACAAGCTGATTTCTCCACAAAACCTTTACTAAAGATACTTCTTTGTTCCTCAATTTCCAAACCTGACAATCAAGGATATCAACCAGAACCTCCTCATAAGTAAGGCTATTTGTTGCGCTCCGGCACACGCACAAGCGGACGCATATCGTATAAGGAATGTAGTGACTCTAGAAGAGCCGGATGTCAAACCCACAGGAACTAGTCATTTTAGAAAATATTCAAGTTCAAATGTTAATTCAAAATTCACAAGTGTTTATTTTTCAAGATTTAAGCTTTTGGTTTTTAAATCTAAGGTGATCACAAAATAATTGGAAACATAGTAATAAGAAGCATCCAGGGTTAAAACCTAACAATCATGCAATATTACATTCAACTCGGTTCAAGTATATGAATTCATTCATTGTCTCACAAATTTAAAGCAATGTTCATGGTCTTTCGAGCCTCCAAACACAACAAATTAGTCTCACAACTATATCATTGAGCAGGGATGTAACGTCTTAATTAGTGAGCAATTAACTATGTGGAGTGATTTATGGGGTTTACTCCCTTGGTTATAGACTTTCAAACCTCTAACCATTTAACGAAATTTGGTTTCATAGCTACTTATATGAGCGGTGATGTGACAATTCCAAGTCGGTGTTTAGCTATCTTTCCGTTTTATAACCAAGCAAGGTAACTAAGGTATATTTCTATCTTAAGCGCAAATCAAGTCTTGAAGACTTTGAACTCACTTCTTGAATTCCTAGTTCTAACCTAGATTTCTTTCTTTCGAGTTTTGGATAAGATTAACAATTGCATTTTAATGGTGATCAAGCATCAAAATGATAATCAATAAGTATTCAAGAACTAACAACAAATAAACTTGAACCAAAGTAGAATTTACCCAATTGCATTCATGTCTTGTGGCCTCAACACTAGAAGAAGGGTTTTAGCCACTCATGTTCATGCAAATATTTAAAATCATGTTTGAATTCTAGTAATTACAAGAATGGTAAAGAATAAATGAAGAAAAATGAACCCTAGGTGAGTTTCCACCGTTCTCCCTTCACTCCTCTATGATTTCCCATAATAAATACATCATAATCAATTAAACTGCTAAGTGTTCCTTTTATAATTGTCAAAATTTTGCCTGTGGTGGACTGCCTCTATGTCACGCTGACTATCACAGAGATTTGCCTCCGTAACACGCTGGTTATTGTGGAGATTTGCCTCTGTGAAACTCTGGTGTCATGGACGCTCACTGTTTTGTAGCCCCTACTCATATAAATTAATTATTTTCTCCATGACACGTTGTTGAATTCCCCAATGCTTCTCCGTGGCATGGAGTTGACTTTAAATGTTCTTTTTAGCTTGTCTCACCATCCATAATCTGTCACCTAGTATTTATCTTCAAGATTAGGACCATTATCTTCACATTGAGCTCCATCCATTGGCAATTCCAACCTATAAAGAGAGCTAATCATATTTGTTAATCCATGGCCACAAATTACACAAAATACATGAGATTATTCTTAAGTGAAGGTACAAACATGGATGAAATATGGGTAAAAAAAGCACTTGGGCATGTACATATGCCCAAGATCACTACCCCACACTTAAAGTCTTGTTCGTCCTTGAACAAATCCTTTACATCTCATGCACAAGAAAAACTCACACATGACTAATTGATGCAAGACGACTCAAGTTAAGGGTACACTGACTGATTTAGATGGAAAGTTCACATAGGGCTTGTTATACATATAACACAATTCAAATCCAATACAACCAAGTTAAGACCTCCTAGCCTCAAGAATCGACTCTTCAACCACAACAAACTCATGCACATTAGCCAATCAAGAAGTCTAACACGAATTATATTTTTCCTCAAACATGTGTCCTCACAATAAGAGAGATACCCATTTTCACGCATAAATGTACAAGTTATAATACATATGGGTATATGAATACAACTACGCTCACTCTCACAAAGAATTCACATGCAACACATAATGACCCATATGCTTTTCCTTAGTGTATTTCTCAGCTAATCCAGAAACGTCTAAAAGTAAGATCAAATAGGACTTTATGGGTTGTAATGTAGGCTAAGAGACAAGTACATACTATTGTAGCCAGTAATAGTATCTATCTTCCCTAAGCACTTTTAATACATTATTTTATCTCATTAAGCACATCATCTTCTTTTACATCACCTCTTGTTTTTTTCACTCTCAAATTCCTTTTTGTTTACCCTATTTGTTTAAGCACACTTCTGTTATTAGTAAGGAGTACTCAAGCATTAAACATTCTTTAATTTTTTTTTCCGATTCCTCACAAACACTTAGACATTTTGGACAATTGCACCCTTCACTCTTTTATTCAACTTCCACAACCAACTATTTCTCCCCCCTTTCAATATTCTTACACCTCTGACTCTTATGCATTTTTCACTAAAGCAATTAGGAGTTCTGGATCATATTCAAGGCTATTGAAAAGAAAAGGATTAAGCTTTTATTGTGGCTACAAAGAATAGGCTAAAGGCTTAATGGGGCTAACTAGGATTATGCATTAAGGNTTAAGGGTAGGTAAAACATAGGATGAAAATAGGCTTATTCAAAGAAATGCCTACATCATATCCTACAATTAACATTCCTCATTTCGCTTTTCAAAATCACCAGGAAAGTTCTAGAAACTACATGATAGCATGGAATACACGAAGAACCTTACATTCACTGCACATGTTAAATTCTAGACAGACTCATATAGACTCTTAACATAGCTAATCACATGAATTCAACAATTAAGCATACAATATATAGAGTCATATTCCTGAGCCTAGGCGTCTCAACAAAGTCATTCCATTTACTAAACATGCTTCCTAATTACAATTCTACTTGCCTCTAACCATCATGTACAACACTTACAAGAGCATCAATCAATCAATAAGCTAAGGGTTTAAACACAAAAACCTCCTGACTAATATTCCCTCAAGAGGTCGTCATCCATCCATCGTCAGAAAAAATCTTTAACTATGACTAAGAAACTATGTATAGACATAGAAAAAAATCTTTATTCTCAATTCAATGTGCCCCTTTCGGAAAAGAAACGAAAAGAAAAACCAAAGGATGGGTGAACTGTGCTCAACTCAGACTTTCTGATCAAACATTAATAGACCAAGCACCATATTCATCCGAAATCAACTTCACAAAATTTTTAAAATTACCCCTCATCCCACACTTAGTTTATGCTGTGTCCCTAAAGCATGAGTTAAAATTTTAATACTTGCTGAGGCCTCTAGGCCTAGCTAGCAACATGTTTTTCCTCCATTTTCAAGCACATGTAGGTCTCAGCCCACACTCATCTTTTTGTCATGCTTCTTAGCTTTTACTTATGGGTACTCAGACTTCCCCTGAATCTGTTCTCAAATCACCAAAAACAACAATACAAGTGAAACTAAATAAAATCAAAAACAAATAAATAAAATAAAATTGTACCTCTGGTACCCTTGGGTTGCCTCCCAAGCAGCAACTGATTTTATGTCACGACACGATGTATCAAGTTTCACCACTTTTCCTTCAACTTTGAGGATATGAATTTCACCACTAATTTCCTATTATGCTCTAGGGTGGTGGTGAAAAATTAAGGGACCATGTAGTAGATGTTGCCGCTTACACTTATTGACCCTTAAGTGAGGGAAGTCATTCTGTCTCTTTAACTGAGCGAATTTTAGAATATATGAAGATCGTTCCTCATCTATACCTTTCTCTATAAGCTTGGGATACTCTATATCTAGGTTTTCAACCAAACTGAATGTTGAGAAATGCTTAGAACGAGGACCAATAAACCCCAACTCTAAAATTGCAATATGCTTGACCTCCTCACTTTTGTTCACCTTCTCCACATCAACGTCCAACCACAAAGAATAGTCAAATGGTTGGAACTCTTCTTCTTGTTCAATACCTTGGCTGCTATCCACAACACTTCATAGATGGGCCTCAAATGCCATAACCTTTTTATTTAAACAAAAGTGTTGGTCATGGATAGTTGAGCCAATGTGATATGTCGCTTATTTGAGCTCTATCCCCCCGTTCCAGACTGAATTGGCCCTATAAGTAAGAGCATCACATAAAAACTCTTGAGATTCTGTTTGTTGAGCTTGTTCCAAGAACTCACTCTTTTCTTCTCCTTTATATCCCTCTTTAGTATTGGCTAAGACCGTGACTTGCAAATCAATGCGAGCTTAAGCCTCAGCCTTTATCTCCATGAACTTGGTGCTTATCATTTCTATGGCCTTTTTGTTTTCCTTAGTTTGAACGAACATTACTTCCATATGCTCCCTCATCACTTCCGTCTGCTCAAGGATCTATTTTAACATGTCGCTTATCTGAGCATGGTGTTCTAAATCCTTCTCTTCATTATTCCTGTAATCATAAAAAACAACAAGAGGATCATAATAGCAGCTTGGGGGAGGGGAATACGAATTTGGACAACCATTTCAATGGTCATCCTAACCACTACATATACTACAAGTATGAAAATATTGCCACAAGTGCAATCCTCCACAATTCATACAAGACTCACCGAAATATGAGTATCCACAATTAAACCCATTTGTTTTCTATGATGTCATATCAAGAAGGGTATCAAACTAAAAATAGAAAGAAAAGAAATCTAAAACAATATGCTTTTTTTTCAACACTTTAGAAAGTTATACATCAACAAAAAAACAAAAAAAATCACTAATCTTGCCAAAAAATCAAGATTTAAGATTTTAGTTTTAAAATCTAAGGTGATCACATAATAATTGGAAAAACAGTAATAAGAAGCATCTAGTGTTAAGGCCTAATAATCATGCAATACTACATTCAACTCGGTTCAAGTATATTACTTCATCGTTGTCTCACAAAGTTAAAGCAATGCTCAGGGTCTTTTGAGCCTCTAAACATAAAAAAATAGTCTCACAACTACATCATTGATCAGGAATGTGATGTCCTAATTAGTGAGAAATTAATTATGTGGAGTAATTTACGGGGTTTACGCCCTTGGTTATGGACTTTCAAACCTCTAACCATTTAACAAAACTTGGTTTCACAACTACTTCTACGAGTGGTGATGTGACAATTCCAAGTCGGTGTCTAGCTATCTTCCCATGTTATAACCAAGCGAGGCGACTTAGGTATATTTCTATCCTAAGCATAAATCAAGTTTTGAAGAATTCGACTCACTTCTTGAATTCCTAGTTCTAGCCTAAGTTTCTCTCTTTCGAGTTTTGGCTAAGCTTAACAATTGCATTTTAATGGTTACTAAGCAACAAAATGATAATAAAAAAGAATTCAAGAACTAACAAAAAATAAAACTTGAACCAAAGTAGAATTTACGCAATTGCATTCATGTCTTGTGGCCTCAACCCTAGAAAAGGGGTTTTAGCCACTCATGTTCACACAAAGATTCAAAATCATGTTTGAATTCTAGTAATTACAAGAATGGTAAAGAAGCAACGAAGAAAAATGAACCCTAGGTGAGTTTCCATCACTCTCCTTTTGCTCCTCTGTGATTTCCCAAAATAAATATGTGATAATTAATTAAACTGCTAAGTGTTGCTTGTATAATTGGAAAAATTTGGCCTGTGGTGGACTGCCTCCTTGTCACGCTAACTATCACAGAGATTTGTCTCTGCGACACGCTAGCTTTCGCGAAGATTTGCCTCCAGGACACTCGGCTTTTGCGGATGCTCACTATTTTGCATCCCCTGCACATATAAGTTAATTCTTTGCTCTGTGGCACATTGTTGAATTCCCCAATGCTTCTCCATGGCATGTGATCAGGGGTATATTTATATGCCAAATTGATACTCAAATGCATTGCTTTTGCCTTGTTTATCCAACAATGTGTGTACATTCGCATGTAAATTGTAGGGAAGTGTGAATTTATACTAACCAACATGATTAGCCTTTGTTTTTTAGGTTTTGATGACTTTTTGGGGAGCTAATCCATGAGTTGGTGAAGTAGAGCTTGGAGACGGAATGAAGCAGTGAGCAGGCAAGAGGAGGCCAAAAACGGCCCTGGCAGCGTCGACAGCGCGCAACGGCAGGCCAGGCTGCCCAAGACAGCCCACTGTGCGTTGGCAACGTGCCACGGCAGGGTTGCTCCGCGACCACGAGTGTGTAACGCGCTGCCCAAGCAGCGTGCCACGTTGCCATCGCGGCGGTCTTTGCCGAGTCGATTACCGGGCGATTTCGGAAGGCCTCAGCGTTTGGGCCGTGTCACGGAGGCAATGCTCCGCGTTGCACTCAGCGACACGTTACTTATTTAGAGACAATTCCTACTATTATAATAGCACACTTAGGTTTTTTTAATATTCTGACTTGGTGGAGCAACGTGGGTTACAAGCGTTGCGATTGTGAGGGCTGAAAATTCTTAGGGTTTTCTCTATCCCTTTCTTCTTTCTTTCAATTGTTTGCATGATTTCCATTCATTTAACAATGTTCAATCCACAAATGAGTGGCTAATTCCCTTTCTTGCTGAGGTTATGAATTATTGTATTGAAATGTAATTGTTGATTATACGGTTATTTCATCTTTTCTTCTATGGTTGTTCTATTTAATTCTAACATTCTACGCATTAATATCGGGCCAATGTTAATGTAATCCAAAAAGTCAGTTTCACGAGGGCAGAAATTGAAAGTTGTGAATTAATAGGATATGATCTGTTCTTTGTTTGGGAAAATTGGGAATTGTTTACCTTCGGGATAGAATATACGAAAGTCGTATTAGTCAAGTGTGGAATCGATTTTGTATATTTCATTGTGAATTTCTTCTTATCACATAAATGTAGGTGGAAAGGTTCATGATTCTTAAGTTGGGTTAAATACTTAATCCATAGGCATAAGTTCCGACTAGCAGCCGGAGAAAAGATAAACCATGTATATCGATAATTGATTTCTTTACATGTTAGTTTTAGTCTTGTTTATCACATTCATAGTTAGGACTCAATTGTATAAATACTCTACTTTAGTATAAATAGTTTCAAAATATAAAAACTCTTCTTTACACTGTTGTCTTCATTATTAAGTTATAGTAAATTAACACTCGAAAAGGTTTTACCCGTAGTCAGTCCGCAATGGGTTCGACATTCGGTTCTTAAAAAGGGCCACTATATTACTTGGCCATAGCCCGTACACTTGCGGGCTCATCAACTGTCGGAGTTGACTCCGAGTCCTTTTTATCTTGTCTCACCATCCATAATCCGTCCCTAAGCATTTATCTTCAAGATTAGGACCATTATCTTCACATTGTTCTCCATCCATTGGAAATTTCAACCTACAAAGAGAGCTAATCATATTTGTTAGTCCATAGCCACAAATTTTGATACATGATATTATTCTTAAATTACGGTACAAACATGGATAAACAATGGGTAAAAAATATAACTTGGCATGTACATGTGCCCGAGATCGCTATTCTTCACGCCAATGCTCTCTACTAAAACAACCAAGAATTTGGATATCCAATGCACTTCTTCAATCGAGATACATGGAAAAATAGTTGCACCAAAGGTACTCTGCGGTAGCTCTAACTCATGTGCCGCAACTGTCGCCTCAAAACCTTATAAGGACCAACATATCGGGGACTAAGCTTCCTTTCTAAATGAACCTCATGACCCCTTTATGGGAAACACCTTGAAACACCCAATCATCAACCTCAAACTTAAGCTCTCTCCTCCCTAACAACCACATAAGACTTCTGATGACTCTGAGCTGTATTTAGCCTCTCCTAAACTAACTCTATAAATGCTCCTACAATCTTTTACTTCGTTACCCGAAGTTAATTTGGATTGGACGGGCGTTTAATGGTGTAATCGAATGAAAATTATATGTCTCCTTCATCTCTATTCTCTGTTGGTCGTGGTTTTGATTTATATCTTAAATTATAAGTGTGAGACCCTTATATACTTGAGGAAGCAGCAAGGCAACGTGGCACGTTAGTAATTGGCGGACTCTGCTCCATGCCACGTTGGCTAACACGGCGATTACGCTCCGTGCCACTTTGGCCCTCTAGCAGCTCGGTTCGGTCTCCTTTCGTGAAATCCCAACTTGGCACTCATTCGAGCCTTTCCCTGGTCCTTTCCTCGTACGTATGAAATTCTAAAACTGTCAACCAACATGCGAATTGATCAACAAACACTAGAAACTTTACGGTGTAACATCCTTCCCCGCCAGGAATTCGTCCTTGATTGTTAACTTCTACTTGCAAGAATCTTAACCTTGCAATTACTTATTCTGGAGAAATTTCAGCGAGTCTCCTGTAATATGGACTATCAAAAAACCCTGAAACGTAGAAAAGTCAGCTGGGTACTCCACACAAGATTGTGGCATTCATTTCTGATAGTATTGAAATCAACTACTCCACAAATACTTGTATATAATGCAACTTATGAAAGAACAACAACAACATGCCTATGGCTGCAATTTGACTATACTGAAATAACATAGGATATCTGGTTTTCATATCATCTTCTGCTTCCCAGGTAATCTTCTCTCCGGTTTGTGCATTGCCATAACACTTTAATAGAAGCAAAAATCTTTAGTTCTTAGTCTATGGTCTGCCGGTCTACTGTGGCTACTGGAGCTTCTTGATAAGCTAACTCCTCAGTTATTGGACATCTTTTACTAGGACAATTCGGGAGGGATCTCCTATATACACTTCCTCAGCATTGATATGTGAAAAACTAGGTAGGCAGTTCTAATTCAGGAGGTAAATCCAATTCATAATCCACCTAGACTATCCTTCTGCGAATACGATAAGTCCCAATAAACCTTGGGCTCAAGCCCTTTCTTCCCAAATCTCTTCACACCCTTTATCGGTGAAACCTTCAGGAATACCCAGTCACCCACATTAAATTCTAAATTTCTTCGCCGCACATCGGCATAAGATTTACGGCGTCTACGAAGCGGTCGACGGACGTTCCTTGATAAGCTTTACTTTCTCTTCGGCGAAAGAATAATGTCTAGCCAATCAATTCCTAATTCTCCCACCTCAAACCAACCAGCTGGCGACCTACACTTACTCCCATATAATGCTTCATAAGGTGCCATCTGAATTGTTAGATGATAAGCATTATTATGAGGCAAATTCAATAAGCATTAAGTTCATCCAGTGCGTCAAAACCTAACACATGCTGTGCGTATCCTCGCGTCTAGATTTACGTTCTGCCACCCATCTGTCTGAGGATTGAAGGCTATGCTTAGGTTAACCTGCGCCCCTAAGCCTCTCTGAAAGGATTGCCAAAACTTAGTTATGGTACGCTCCTCTATCAGAAATAATAGTGGAGCACCATGAAATCGGACTATTTTTGTAATATACGGCTCAGCATAATCTTTGGGCGAAAGGTAGCCCTTGCGGCGGAAAGTGAGGCTGATTTTTGTCAACTGTCAACAATTACCCAGATAGAATCATATTTACACCTGGTACGAGGTAATCCTACCACAAAATCCATATTAACTGCTTTCCATTTCCATAAAGGCCGCGACTATATCCACAGTAATCGATCCACCTGGTTCGATGTTCATCTTTCTGTTGGCAATTGGGACATTGAGCTACAAATTCTTCTATCCCTTTTTTCATTCCCGGCCAGCGGTAAATCTCTTTTACGTCATGGTACATTTTTGTCGAACCTGTATGGAGAGAATAGCGGGCATAGTGTACCTCACCCATAATTTGTTGGCCAAGCCACATACGTCACCGGAACACAAAAGCGATCCCTATATTTCAAAACTCAGTCCTCGGTTACACAAATACATGCTTCCCTCCTGTCCGGACCCTATTTCTAAAATTTGAACTAGGCTAGGATCTTCATACTGCCGTTCTTTCACTTCCACCACCAATGATGGCACTGTGGCATTCTAGATTACCGCTCCATTGTCTCCCGATTCCACTGCCTTACGAATGGCTAAACTAGCTAGGCGATGCAATTCTCAGGCAGTCCTTCTTGCTCGGGTTGTAAATATCCCGAGCTTCCATGGATTTACGGCTAAAGGGCATGCACACAACATTGGCCCTTCTGGGTGATATAAAATATTCACATCATTATCCTTTAACAGCTCCAACCAGTGATGTTTCCACAGATTCAACTCTTTACAGTTTGAAAATATCTGCGATTTTGTGATCGGTGAAAATATCTACGTGGGCCTGTACGGAGTAGTGTTCCATATTTTCAAGGCATGAATTCTTTGTGGATGAATCTAGGTCATGGGTAGGGTAGTTCTTCTCATGCTTCCTCAGCTGCCTGGAAGCATAGGCAATCACCTACAGTGTTGCATCAAAACACATCCTAACCCAACACCCAAGCGTCAGCTGCTACATAACCTGGTTTCCTTTTGAAATGCTAGCATCGATCTTTGATGTCAATGTTTGTCTTCCGGTTCTGAAAGCTCTACTCACATACCTCGTCCAATGGAAGATTTCATTGCTTTTCTGCGTCGAGTTTGATTAAAGTCGCTGCTAAAGTGAAAAATCCTTCCATGAACCTTCTGTAATATCCCTCTAATTCCAGAAAACTGCGGACTTCGTCGGAGTGGTAGGTCTAGATCATATTTTCCCCGTCTCTATCATACGCTATCTACCTATATACAAACATCTAACTTACAATATGGCCCAGAAGGCTCTTGAGATTCAGCAAAAAATTTCACATTTAGAAAATTTTTCATATAGCTGGCGATCTCTGAGAATCTGGAGCACTGTCCATGGTGATCTGGTGATTTACCTCTTGGCGAATACACAGGGGAATATCATCGATAAATACTATCAGAAGAAGTCCGGGTATGGTAAAACATTATTCATCGGGTCCCATGAACCTTTGTTGGGGCATTTGTCGGTCAAAGGACATGACTAGAAATTCAAAGTGGCCATATCTAGTCCTGAAGGCAGTCTTTGGAATATCTCTTTAGAACCCGGACCTAATGATATCGATCTTAAGTCAATCTTTGAAAAATACCTAGCTCCCTGTAGGCTGATCAAACAAATTGTCTATTATGGGAACGAAGTCGTTATTTTGATTGTGACTTTATTCGGTTGCGATAATCTATACATACGGAGGGAGTCGTCCTTCTTCCTTACGAACAGAACTGGCGCACCCCATGAGTGAGGTACTCACATCTGATAAAGCCCTTTTCGAGCAAATCCCTTGATTGTTCCTTTAGTTCTCTGTGTTTAACGAAGCCATCGATATGGAGGAATTGATATAGGCTGAGTGTCTGGTAATAGATCGATTGAAATAAATTTCCCTTTCTGGGAATACTAGGAAGCTCATATGGAAATACGTCGGTAAATTCATTAACCATTTGCAATGGCGAAGGGTCGGAGGCTCTGCCCAGACATGTGAACTCGACAATATGATAAATGCACCCTTTTTCTGAATTTTCTCACTTGAAGATAGAAATAAGCCTACCTTTTGGCGCGCTATACTACCTTTCTACTCCCATACTGCTCCACAGGAAAGTGGAATCAGACGATCATGGTCCAACATTCGATATTGGCATAGCATGGAGCTAGCCAATCCACAACACCCCTTAATAGCATCAAAATCAACCATTTCTAGTTCTATCAAGTCTGCTTTGTAGTCGACGACCAGCAATCTCTACTGTACACCCTCGATAGACCCTTACGCTATAATAGAGTTACCAACGGGTGTAGACACGAGAAAGTCTGAAGAAATTCCGGCATAATACTAAACTTTCAAACCTGCTTGATGTAACATGAGACAAGTGGATCCTAGATCTATCAACACATAAGAAGGATGAGAGAAAATCTTCAGCATACCTGTCACAACATGCAGTGGCAGCGACTGCGACTCTGTTGCCCCATTAGTGCATAAGTACGGTATGGGCCGACCCCTAAACTTGGGGCCCCTTATCTGCCTCGGCCTCTGCCCGATATGAGCGGGGCCCCTAGCCTACCGGAGATCTTTGAGCTGTGATCCTACCGAGGACCTATCCCATCGATCCGGTCACCTGACCCTTAGCTGAGACAATTCCTCATCTAATGACCCTCCTGTCCACAAATGTAGCATGTTGTGGAGCCATACCTGCATGCTCGAAGTGGCGTCGGCACCCAAATAGGGCAAAGTGGTATTGTAAACCACTCTACACTCCACCCTCCTATTCTTCGTGAACCTACTACTTGCGAACCTCCGCCGGGCTCTGGCTACCCTTAGCGACTAGACCTGCTCCTCTGCCGCTGTGGTGGAGGGTGGGAGTCTAGGCAACCTATCGATAATCGTGGCCTAGGTCCTCCCACAGGACTCCTCACATGGTCATCAGGTCTGCCTGTTATGGCTTGCTCTGACTTGTCCTCTTTATATCCCGTTGTCGCTGCCTGATAACCTCAATATTTTGAGCAAAAGCCTGCACACGGGCGATATCCATAATATCTCATTGTGTAAGCTGTGATGCAGATTCAACGTATTTGGGTTCATCCCTATGTAAAGTGGTGTACCACCATTTAGCATTATGTCCACAAGGTTGATGCATGTCGAGCCAAGGAATCAAACCGCATGGCATATTCTTGGACACTCATCGATCCCTGCTCCAAGTGCAAGGATTGATCAGCGGGCCTATCAGATCTCCCGTGGTAGGTAATGATCCAAAGCCTACGAGAAGAGTTGGGCAGGTCGGAGGAAACATCTCCCAGGGACCTCTCCCAACTCTCATACCAAAGTACAGCGATGTCCCGTACCGGAATACCGCCAACTCGACTAACTCCGTAGGTATAGCATGCATCACCCTGAAAATCCCTCTGCATCTGGTCAAAGAAGTCACGAGGGTCCTCGGTCCGATCATCACATGAATAACAGGGGACTTAGTGCTAAGAACTCTTGTACCCTCGGGCTACGAGGCCCTCATAATGACGCTGCAATTGTAGGTGGCGCTGGCTGGCGTTGAGAAGCCATCATCTGGGCTAGCATAACCACCGCGCTCCTGACCTCCTATTTGGATGGAATGCGGGTATAAGTGGCCCGAAGCGGTGCTGTCTAGCAGCCGTCTGGCGGCTCACGGCGTGGTGGTGACTCTTCAGCAGGGAGGTCAAGGTGATACCTCCGTATCGTCCTCAGATCCAGACTGATTCTGACCGAGGCTGAGGCATCTGCTGGTGCCCTCTCCTGTTTCTACATCTACCCCACACTTTGTGGTAGGGTGTCAGCGTCCAGGCATTCCCTATACGAGACAAAAGAATATAATGAGCTTAGGGACTCAACCCTATACCGTACCGCTCTATAGCACGACTGAATAAGAAGAAAGAGTAACCATCCTATCATGCCTTGCAGCCTCCAGCCTATAGTATGTGGTGCACAACACATCCATAGACAAGACTCTACTTAGCACGGCTTGAAGACTCCCTGGGATACGACCTGCTTTGATATAAAGTTTGTCACGCCCCACTATGGGAGGCATGACTGGTACCTGGTGCCCTACTAGGACCTGAACTGCTGAGTTGACTGAGCCTAAACACTTTTGGTGCAGGGCTAACTCTAACTCTAGAATCAAGAAAACAACGGGCTATATAGTGGTTGTAAATACAACCCCCGGCCGAAATGGCCTATAGCCACCTGTGTAAATAAACAACTAACCAGAGACAAACAATTATACAGAGTCCTATGCAGGCCGACAAGGCCACCATGATATCTAGTTATAACTGGAAAGTAAAAGCCGATGCTAAATTGAGCTATGACCTACAAGGCCACTAATCAACAGCAAAATAGGGCCCCACATGGCCAACACACATAATCTAAAACACATATGGGCCCCACACGACCGATATCAACTAACCACAGAGAAGTAATGCAACCTTCAAGCCTCTAGGAGTAATAAGATGGTCGGGACAGGACCCCGACCTACCCATACTGTACAAACAAAAGAAGTAAACCTCTATCACACAAGCTCCGGAAGAAAGGAGTTGATGGATCTGTGCGGCTGACTAGAACTACGAGGGACCTGCTCCTCGTCTATCTGCACCTACAGGAAAGTAATGCAGCGCCCCAAAAGAGGGCGTCAGTACCACATGTACTTAGTATGTAAAGTAGTAACTTTAAATAACTGAAAGTAAGAAAATAGAACTGACAATAACTGAAGTAAGGAAAACGGACTGAAGCTGACTGAAGTAGTGAAATCAGGACTAAACATAACTGTGATAAGGAGGGTAGGGGTCATACCTGACAAACGAGGCATCCTGCTGTCTAACTATCAGTAACTAAAGCAACATAAACCTTACCTGGCCCCCATAAGACGGAAGGTACAATTAGCACAGAACAACTCGCTCAGGCCCCCTTAAGTTCTTGCGAGTACATCTCAATCTATATACCCCTATCCAGGTCAATATGAGTCAACTAGCAGCTATAAGGGTCCTGCTGATCCCCTGGGTCTGCAACTGGGCTTGCTCGGCCCCTGACTATAGTTGTGACTGAGTTTGGAGGACTCTTGATATCTACACCCCAGGCGTAAGCGCTCGGCGGGGGTTTGTATAAGGCCAACCACGACAAACATGCGGATCTGGATACCCCATCTTCGTCCCTTGCGGACGCGCATGCCGCTCTGTAGAGTCCCCCATGGCAGACGAGTCGACAAAGCTATTAACCATGGGGCGGTCACGGAAGCTATACAGGTATAATCCAACCCAAAATAATACAATTAATGAGTCTCAACTAACAACGACAACTAAAAATCATGACATACTTGTTCGGTCCCAACTACACGCAAGTGCACGTGGTCGTACAAGTAGTAAAGTGGCTTTATTTCAAGCAAAGTATAGATCCCACAGGGACCTTAATATGGCAGTAATTTTCCTAATTGGTAGTAAACGATTTCGTTATGCAAGTAGACAACCAAAACAAATAATGCTTTTGAGGCAAGATTAATAGTTAATGTGAACCTAAATGAATATTGTAAGTTAAAGTCTGAACAATAGCAACGAACAAGCTGAGGTTAGGGCAAACATGCAGGGATGTAATTTATTTATTAAAGTCAGTCAATCTTCTCTTGGGTTGTTAGTCAGGAATTAATAACCCATGGATTGGATCTTTCGACTCCGCACCAATTAAAGAAGCATGAGGCTTACATTACACATTTCTGTGATGCAAAAACCCCATGCTCTAGCTATACATAACAAATTCCATAAATGACCAAATATGACATTACAGATATATTTC
>JACEIK010005994.1:6741-21205 GCA_018107945.1 Datura stramonium
CATTTTATTAGAGATCATATTGAAAAAGGACATTTTTTATTAGAATTTGTTAATTCTGAAAATCAATTGGCTAATATTTTTAGTAAACCCCTTTTGGGAAATCATTTTTGTTTTTTAAGGAAATGTCTCGGTGTTATTTCTTTTTCCCAAATTAATTTTTCCTAAATTATTATGTCAAATTCTTTTCTTAAATTAATTTAATTCAGTTCATTTTTCTAGGTTATTATTACTTAGTATGTTTGCATGTCGTCCCTTTATCTGATCGGCCTTTCACATCCCTTTGAACCGTCATCTATCATCTATTTAATTTTGGTCTTTGTGATTTCTTTGCATCTCTCTCTTGCTAATCCCTTCCTTCAGCAGTGGAGAGAAACTTAGCTAAGGGAGTTTGCCATTCAAGCAAGAGACTTAAAAACTCTTCCCTCTCTTCATCTCCTATTGATATCCCAGACTCTTCCTCTGAAGACTTCCCTGAATCTTCATTCTCTCTCGTGAAGAAACCCTCTTTTTCTTGCCCTTAAAAGGGAAATATTGAATCTTCTATCTCCTATGATCTGGAAGACATGCAGTGGTTCTTGAGTATTATGGAAAATAAAAGTTTCTCGCATTCAAGGATGGACCATTTGCCCATGGCAAAGTCATCTTCCTTGAACATTTTGAAAAATTGCACTGCTCCATAAGCCATCTTTTCTCCATTCGAGGTTTGGACAATCTCTTTTTGTTGTTTGCTAATGAGGCTTTCAAGGACCCCATCAGAATGTTCTACGCAAATATAAGAATAACCAAAGACTGTGGTGACCCTGAAACCCTTGATTGAGTACCAGAATTGTTTTAAGCAAAACCCTTTTTGAAAAATTCTTCAATACTCACTTCTCTGGAAACATTCCTTTCTTCTCTGGTTCTTGGCCTGATAATTTGAAGTTTCTCTTGATGATGCAAAGCTTTTTATTGCTGAAGATGGTACAAATCTCTCTAATTTTGGTCTAGCCACTATCTGTTACAACAATTGCATTATTTCTCACACTGTTGCCACTACCCTGCACCTCGCAAAGATTCTCTAAGCACCTTGTCGAACAGAGATGTTTTTTTTGTGTACTATCTTCTGAAGAAGCTAAAGATATATTGGACTGAATGGTCCCTTGATACAAGTTTGAAAGCTTTCATGAAACCAATAGTAATGTCACCCTACCCTATGGGATGCTTGTGAGTCGAATTATAAAGGCTATGGGTGTGGATGTCTCTAAGTTTCCTGTACAGGAAATTTCTTCAACCTACAATTATCGAGTTTTTTCAAGTATGGGCTACCTCTTAGATGATGGTTGTTGAATAAAGAAGTGATGACGCCCAAGCGCACACAAACGCACGTGGTCGTCAAGTAATATAGAACTAGGAGCCCCGATTATCATACCCACAGAGACTTGTCAGTTTAATCGTTATAAGGTTATAACTTTATTAAGCTAATCAAATAAAACAACCAATTGGGAAATGGTTTTAGAAACTAACTACTAAAAATTTATATGCAAAAAATAACAAAAGCGTTGCAAGCTTGGTTTTACTTTGATGATGATGAAAATCTAGGGAAATGGCACATGTTCGGTTTCAGGTTGAGTTTTCAAGACGTGATTACACTAGAATGATTCTCCATACGGTTGCTAGTTGCAAGTTACTATCCCATTTCTTGTCACTATCCCTAGCATCCTAGAACAATTTCATGAATTCTAACGCCTATATACCTATGGTCGCAGCTGAAGCATGAAACAACAGTTATGGCTACATGTATTTCAACTAAATGGGGTTGAAGTTTATATCTCTATCCTCAACAACAACTTCTATCCTCTCACCAGTGGGTTTGAGGGTCTTTGAATTTCCATTCTATATTTACTTTTAAGCCTTCTGATTCCCTTTTCCAAGCTCAACCGAAAGACAACAGATTAATTATAAGGTGATCACTTATAAATAATATATTAAAACAAGTATTTACAGACAACCATAATGAAGAATCGAACCTAGATTAAATCAGTTTATCCAACAACAACCATTCACCATAGTCAAAACCCTAGAATATGAGTTTAGCCTCTCATAGACAAGTGAAAAAACAAATATTTATTCATCATCAGGCAAAGTAAAGAGTAAAGAAGAGAAGAAACCTAGTGTAGACTTGGTCTTCCTTCCAAACGACATACAAGAATCCAAAAAAGAACTACGAAAATTAAACTCTATAAAACTATCGACTACTCTGTCAAAAAATGATAACAAAGATAAAAGTTGCTTAACACATGCCCTAGATGGTATATTTATAGTTGAGCTTTGAAATGATGCTTCTACCCTTCAATACTTGGCTTTAAAATCAGAAATTTCTAGCCTGAAATAAGGCTGGCATGCTGCCCCCACCATCTCACCACAGACTTAGTCAAATTTCCAGCAATTTCAGCTCTAGATGAACCTGGTGCGACGCCCTCGTCATCTTGCCAAAGACTAAGCCAATTTTTCTACATTTTTAGCATGCCTGGCGCGCCACTCTCACTTCTCGATAAAGTGTTTGTCAAATTCTTGCACTTCTGGACCCCTCTGGCGTGAGAACTCCTCTATCTCACCAAAATTTTTGGTGATTTTCTCTAAAGTCTGGGAAGCTCTGGGGCTCCACGCACACCATCCGGCCAAGGTGTTTAAATGATCATCTTCTGAGGTCAAGTATCTAGTGTGGGGCGCCCTCTATAGCACCATAATTGATGCAATTTTATCAAAGAGCTAAGGACCTGGTGCAGGGTGCCCATCATAGCCCCCGAACCTTCTTCTCAACTTCTCAAATCTTCAACCTTGTTTCATTTTGGGTCCTTTTCCTTCGCTTTCCTACTTAAAACACCTCAAGATGTTTGTTAGCATAGAAAACACACAAACATATGAATTTATGAATTTTGTAAGGATTATGAACTCAAAACAAGGTAAAAGATGAACAAAAACATGGAAAATGGGCATAAAAATATGCCCAACATCACCACCCCATATTTAAACAATTGTTCATCCTCAAACAATCCTTTACTCCACACATAAACTCATCTTTTACCATCACACTAGGTACCTCTAACAGTTCACACTCAACCAACTAGCATAGAGCATAGATCAAGTGGTTCATCAACATACAACACTTCCCATCAAGAACATGTAAAGGTTTCACAATCAAGACTACATAGCCTCTATAGCTGACTCATCTTTCAAAACATAGGGCCAACATGATTAAGTATGAAATATGCAACAAACAGTACACTGACTTAGACATCTTGTGCCCCTCACTTTTAGTGGTGTTCCTCTCGCAGATTATCAATACAAACATATGGAACATAGAAAGCAAGGCACTCTTACGCTCACAAATGATGTAATGCACATATGTCACATACCATAAGCATGTCCTTCATATACGTTTAGACTACTTAATTATTTCAAGGTATTCAGATCACAAGGTCTTTTCTTGGTTGTAATGTCGGCTAAGGGATGGGTAAGAATAATATTTCTTTTATAATTACTACCTCCCTAAGCACTTTTAAGATATTTTCCATTTTTCATGTCCACCACTTTTCTCTTGTTGTTCATCCTTCACTAACTCACCCTTTTTCTTTCTTTTCTTCTCATGCCCCTTTCCACTACTTGATTTATAGTCTTTGCTTATAGAATCAATAAGAATTTTGTAACTAAAGCTCTATCTTTTCATTGTCCCAGCAGCAAGTAAACAACACAATTTTGTGGACACCCCTTTTTCCTATTTTTCTTCTCTAACCATAATTTTTTTCTTTTTTCCTTAACATTATGCTTTGGTGGACTTTTATTTTTCAAGTCTCGAAGTGTCTAAGACTACTTTGGATAAACAAAGTCTAAGGTCTCACAAAAAGAGATATTAAGCTATGTTCGTGTCTAAGACAAAAATTAAGGATTAAGGCTCAAATGGGGTTAAGTAGGGAGAATGTAAAAGAAGGTAAAACAAACATGGGGAGAAAAAACTACGATTTTTCAAAGAAATGTCTTGATCATCTCTTAACTCCCTAATAATTAGTTATCCTACATATACTATGACAAGTTCTAGATGATACAATATGTACACACAAGAAAATTTAGCTCACCTCTCATGGAAACAAGAACCTTGTCGGTTTCCTACAGCTACACATGCACACAAACATATTGAATGAATTTTTTTATTATTTAAGCCCTTAGAATCATTTTTGAGTCAAATTAAAGAGATATGTGTGTCTCTCATAGATTTCTTACTTGTGCATTCAGGATGATCACTTTATTAACTCTAGCATAGCAGTTAAGTAGAATGTCAACAAGCACACAAGTGGATGATCTATGACTCAATCCTTAAAAAAACATGACCAGATTCCCTTAAGACGATCTCCATCTATTTATCATAGGGAATGTTCATTACTCTATGAACTATGATGACTCCTAAAAAATAAAAAATTTACCCAGTTTAAAAGACTCCTCTTCGATAAAGAATCGAGGCCATAAGAAAAATTGAAGGTTGGGTGAGATATGCTAATTTTAAAAAAAATTCAAATAAAGCTCAATAAACATACTCACCTTTGACCCACAAAAACACAAACTAAGAAAAGAGAAATTAACCAAACTAAAAACTAGAGGTCAAACAGAGTATCAAACATCCAAGGCATCACAAGTCGTCATCATCATACTAGTTATTACATACTAGGACCTAACAAATCATAAAGCTACTATTACAAGAATGAAACTACGCTACGGCCTACAAATATAGCGATTAAAGAACAAACAAAAATCTTTCCTCCCACCCCACACTTAAACAGTTCATTGTCCCTAGTGCATACAATCATATCAAAAGATAGGGAAAGAAAGGAACTTCCTGGGCCACTAAGCATCATCATCAGGATTGTAATCCTGATTCTCCTCATCATCATAATCGCATCAACCTACATGGAACCCATAGTAGCATCATCCGCTCATCATCATTATCCAAATCATCAACACCATCAGTCAGCACAGTAGCCTCATCATCAACAAGCAGGTCCCACTCTACACATCTACATGGAGCTCTCCTTGAGTGGGTATCTATCCTCAAGGGCTTCCATCTACTCGACTGTAGCAAGTCATCCGCCTAACTTCGGCTACAACTCCAACATGCTAAATATATGACCTTTCCAGCTTTCTTCATGAGCCTGACGATCAACTTTGGAAAGGGAAGGAGCTGTGGAATTGCTGGGCACCTTAACCTTGGTCACATCCATGATCCTGCTAGCTGGGATATCTACTCTGGGTAATCAAAGGTCTGACTCTTCCTCCTCAATGCCTTGGCCTCTCAAAGATTGAGTCAAGAGACCACCATAACAGTATTTCAACCTATAGTTGTCCCTTACTCTCCTCATGTTGCCTCGAAGTACTGCACCAAAATTTAGTGGTAGCCCTTTCATAACATGTACACTAGCACAACCCACTCTCTAGTGAAATTTATGATGTGGGTTCCAGGGAGAAGTGTGCACAGACAATTTTTACCTACAACTTCGCCTCCTTGTTCATGTAGGAGAAAGGAAGTGTACAATGAGTGTCGTGTTGGTCCCTTGCCCAATGCACAATTGATTTCTCCCCGCAGAGAATATGGAAGACATTGCGGTAAGGAGGCTTCTCTATCATAAAGAAGTAATCAAATTGGTCTACCACCTTTGTGCGAAGGAAGGCATTAAATGTTTTGGTGGTGAATCGCACCACTTGGCCCTAAATCTTGACCTCATTGCTTTCTCCGAACGATATGTACCATTTTGCATAGAACTCCCTCACCAAGGTGAGCTTCACTCCTCTAGCTTAGCAAAGATGAATCCTAGACCCAACTCACGGACCCTGTCCCTAATAGCAGGGAACTCCTGCGCCAGGCGGCCCTCATCGATCCAATGTTCAGTAGCATACTTAGCTTCCATATATATGTTGAACTAGGTAAGCCCATGAGGTTCTACCGCCTGTATCCCAAAGTGTTTAGCAGAGCTAGCCTTAGCTTTTGATGAACGGGCTCCCTTTGTACCTTTCTGAAGCCTCTCTTTTCCTGCTACTTCAATTTCTATTCCTTTGCTTCCTTTCTGTGCCATGATTCCTGTCAAGCAAAAATCAAGAACTACAAAAGATTAGTCTGTGAATAACAAGGATAGCTACTTAAGTGTTTAAAGGTGCAAAATTTTGACCCTACACTTAATTCTCTAGCATAATGGTGAGACTTTGTCCAATGGGGTACTTAAGACTTCCACCATCATCATCCAACCTCACAATGTTAATTCCTTCACAAACACTAATTCCAACCAAGTTCGTGAATTCTTTTCAACTCTCCTCTCATACTAAGCTTTTCAAGAATGCCTCAATTTGGTCATCCCCACATTTTCCCTCCTTCAATTCTTAATTCAAGCAATTCAAATATGGAGGTAGCATTATTCAACTCATTCAACAACCCAATAAATAATTTACTACCATCTATAATGAAGTAACATGAATTTCCACCACTCAAGCATTATTTACATTCAAGCATTCAAGACCCGTGTACTTTCTCTCTCTAAAATTAATGCATCTACCCACCAAATTCATGAATTCAAATCACCATCCCAATTCATCCCCATAACTTCAAATCATGATATTCAATCAAAAATAATTTAAACACACTATCATGGAAGAAATTTATATACATTAAAGCTCATGAAACCCATAATATCAAATTTAAACTTTTCACCTACAATGGTGATTTGAGTCTTGAATCTTGGAGAAGAAGGGTGTGGGAGCATGCCTTCAATATTACCTAAACAAGAGAGAATAAAAATACTTACTTGAGTTTAGAAGATGAGCTTCACCAAATCTTGAAGAAGATAACAATAGAAGGGAGAGGGGAGAGGGAAGTTACAACTTAAGAGAGGAAGGAGAGAGAGTATTTTTGTCTTTTTTGGGTTTTCAACTTTTTGAAGGAAAAAGATGAGTTGGAATTTAAATAAAGGTTTAGAGCCTAGGATTTTGGGAAATTTTAAGGTCTTTAAGTCAACATTGACTCAAATTGACCAAATATTTTCACCCAAAGGAACCCTGATGCACCGCCCCCTCTGTCCCGCCACAGACATAGAAATTTTTTTTCTTCAGGAACAGTGGTTTGCGCAGCGCGCCACCCATAGCATCAACTGTCAAAATTTTTCTTCTAGAGTTTAACACCTTACCACAGGTATCTCACCCCAAACTTAACCTTTTTCAGCTCATTTTTCCAACTCTTTCTACCTTCGGAGATCTGTTCATCCCTATAAAATAAAATATATATAAAAATGTTAGAACGATGAGTTGTCTCCCACCAAGCACCTTAATTATAGTCGTGAAACGACATTCATGGGTCGTCTCTCATGCAGCGCTTGATTTAACATCATGGCACAACTATAGTCCCTGTCACTCCTTCAGTCGAGTGAAACAGTGACCAAATTGACAATTCAACAAAATTTCATGCAGCTTATGTTGCTCAAGCAATTGATTACTTCCACCAAGTTCAATTGACGGCTTAACTGTGAAGTCCTCATAGTGAGGAGGCATCCTTGCTGATCTAAACACTTCAAAAACTACTTCTTGACCATCCACCTTCATAGACATCTTGCCCGTCTTTACCTGTATGATAGCATCCGTGATGGCTAGAAATCCTCTCCCCAAAATGAGGGGAACTGCTGCATCAGCTTCGTAATATAGGATTATGAAGTCCACCAGAAGAATGAAAGGTCCCACCTTCATTAAGACATCTTCTATTATCCCATCAGGATAGGCCAGAGAACGGTCTGCAACCTGCAGAGTCACTGTGGTAGGACGTGGTTCACCTAACCCCAATGTTTTGAACAGGGATGTAGGCATAAAATTGATGCTAGCACCCAAATCACACAAGGTTAAACCAACTTTCTTATCTCCAATTATCACAGGAAGGGTGAAGCTCCTAAGGTCCTTAAGCTTTTTTGAAAGTTTATTTTGGATCCTTGAACTGCACTTTTCTGTAAGAGCCACAGTCTCAAACTCTGTTAACCGCCTCTTTGTTGGCTATAATATTCTTCAGGTACTTAGCATATATTGGAACTTCCTGCAAAAGCTCCACCAAAGAAATGTTCATGTGTATCTGCTTCAACAAGTCAAGAAACTTCTTGCAAGTTGTATCCTCCTTCAGTTTTTGAAATCTTTGTGAGAATGGGGGTGGTGGTGTAGTTACTACAACTTTTGGTTGTGTGTTGCTTGACTCCCCTACCTCATTCTTGGACTTCTCAACCTACTCATCATCAGTCTTCTTATCTCTAGGGACAACCAGAAGCAGTTCCTTACCACTTCGCAAAGAGATTGCGCTCACATTTTCCTTGGGATTCTTCTCGGTATTACTCAGAAGTGCTCCCATTGGCTGGTTCATTTCCTGCAGAGCCAATTGCCCCATATGCCTCTCAAGCTCATGGATGGATTTTTTCATTTCATTCACTACATGAGTCTGTTGCACCATCCATTGCTTCATCGTCTCCTTGAGAGAACTGCTCAACTACTAGTCTTGAGGCCTTTGATAACCATTCTAGGGACTTTGAAAGTTCTAGTTCCCTTCCCATGAGGGATTTGTTGCATTTCGGTTTCCCTAATTAAAGTCGTTACCTACAAAATCTCTACCGTGATTCTATTATCCCATGAAAAATACAGATTCAAGATTAAGAGGACAACTTGAATAAGAATGACCTTTTCCATATGCTTCACACGACGGTGATGGTGTATTCACCAGATGTACCTGCTACTTGGCTTCTTACTGGTGTGGTTATGAGTTTTCTAATCATATTCACCAGCTAGCTAATGTCTGCTCTGATTGCCGCAACACAATCTACCTCAAACTTCCCTAGAACTTTTGCTACTATGAATCCTCTTCTTGAGTCCTTGTAATCCTGAATTTCCATTGACATGAGATTAAAGAGATCCTCAATTTCATCATGGCTATTGGACAGAATATGTCCCTGTGCAGTAGTATCAAGCATGATGTTTGACTCAGGCTTCATACCCTTTATAAAGTTGTGCCCAATTATCTCTTTTAGGCTGTATATAGTGTGGAAAATCTCTCAAATAACCTTTTAAATGTTCCCATGCTTGAGCCAAGGTTTCAAAATCTTTTTGTACAAACCCGAAGATCTTCCCTCTCAACTCCTTGGATCTTCTTGAAGAGCAAAACATGTTGATAAATTTGTTGGAAAGCACCTCCCATGTGGTGATGGAACCTGCTGGCTCATTTTGAAGCCACTCCTTAGCTTCACCAATCAGTGAGAACGGAAACAAAGTCAGCTTCACATATTTATCTGACATGTTCTGGTAATGGAAATTCTCGCGCAACTCCATGAACGTCATCAGATACCTGTGGGGATACTCGTGTGTCTTGCCTAGATATTTTCAAGTGTTTTTGACCAACCGCATGGTCCCTTCTTTCAGATGAAAATTTCCAGTGATAGCCGACTAGACGATCGCGTTAGAAGTATTCTCCAAGTTAGGCCTAGTGAAGTTCAACACTGAAACTCTCTCTTGGTTGTTGCCCTGTGTCTGCTTGTTGTTCTCCATGATTGACCTTCTAAAGGTTCTCTCATTTCAGGATCAAGAGAAGCCAAAAATGATTCTTGACTTCTCATTCTTGGCATACTTTGAGGACACAACCCTGTAAACTTTACAAAAACAAAGAAACAAATGTAAAATACATAATAGAAATATAAAACCCTAACCTACAAATGATCAAAAACTATACAAATCCCCAGGATCGGTTCCAAAAACTTGATGTCACCCAAGCGCACGTGGTCGTTAAATAATATAGGACTGGAAGCCCCAATTATCGTACTAACAGAGACTTGTCAGTTCAATCGTTATAAGGTTATAACTTTATTAAGCTAATCTAACAAAACAATAAATTGGGAAATGGTTTGAGAAACTAACTACTAAAACTTAAATGCAAAAATAACAAAAACAGTTGCAAGCTTGGTTTTACTTCGACGATGATGAAAATCTAGGGAAATGGCACATGTTCGGTTTCAGGTTGAGTTTTCAAGACGTGATTACACTAGAATGATTCTCTCTATGATTGCTAGTTGCAAGTTACTATCCCATTTCTTGCCACTATTCCTAGCATTCAAGAATTATTTCATGAATCCTAATGCCTATATCCCTATGGTCGCAGGTGAAGCATAAAAAGGAAGTTATGCCTACTTGTATTTCAACTAAACGGGGTTAAAGTATATATCCCTATCCTTAACAACAACTTCTATCATCTCACCAATGGATTTGAGGATCTTTGAATTCCCTTTCTGTATTTACCTTACCCCTCTGATTCCCTTTTTCAAGTTCAATCAAAAGCCAATAGATTACTTATAAGGTGATTAGTCTCATAAATAATAAATTAAAATAAGTAATTACAAACAACCATAATAAAGAATCGAATCTAGATTAAATCAGTCTATTCAACAACAACCATTCACCATAGCCAAAATCCTAGAATATGAGTTTAGTCACTCATAGAGAAGTGAAAAACAAATATCTATTCATTATCAGACAAAGTAAAGAGTAAAGAAGAGAATAAACCTGGTGTAGACTTGGTCTTCCTTCCAAATGGAATACAAGAATCCAAAGAAGAACTACGGAAAGTTAAACTCTATAAAACTATCGACTACTCTATCAAAAAATGACTAACGAAGATAAAAGTTGCTTAACACATGCCCTAGGTGTTAGTCAAATTCCTAACCCTTCCAGAAGCTTAGGGCTCCTCGCCTACCATCTCGCCAAGGTGTTGAAATTATCATCTTCTGAGGTCAAGTAGCTGGAGCAGGGCACCAGTCATAACACTAGAATTGATGAAATTTTTCCAAGGAACCGAGTGTAGAGCACCCACCATAACCCCCGAACCTTCTTCTCAGCTTCTCAAATCTTCAACCTTGGTTCATTTTGAGTCCTCTTCCTTTGCTTTCCTACCCAAAACATCTCAAAAAATATTTTTAGCATACAAAACACACAAACATATGAATTTATGCATTTCATAAAAATTATTAACTCAAAAAAAGGTAAAACATGGACAAAAACATGGCAAATGGGCATAGAAATATGCCCAACATCAAGAAGGTAAGCTATAAGCCCAAAGTCAAAATTGCTCCTGTTGGAGGCTCAAGCAAAAATATCCCAGATGGTGCTCAAAGCACTTATTTGTCTTCCTTGTTAACTGATATCAAGGATATTAAATATTCACTTGGTGCAGTTTTTGGTGGCCTACACAAGTGCAATGAATCCTTGGCAACTCTAGTCTCTGATGTGGCTAATTTGAAGAAGTAACTGACTCACATTCAGCATGAAGGGGTGAAGTCCTTCAATAAGGTTTTGTGACAAGTCGATTCTACTGCTGCTCGAGCTTAAATATCTAATAAGGAGTTGTCCGTTGCTATTTAGAATTCTTACTCCTCTTTGTCTACTCGATTCGAGAAGTCCTATCACTCATTCTCTGAGTGTATCATCAATACGCTTAAATATTTCCTTGCTCGTGTCTGATTCTCTCTCTTCTCTTTGCTTTTGTCTTTTCCCATGCATGGGCTTATCTTTTACTGGTTACTTTTGCCCTTTTTGTGATGAAGGGGAGAACATGTTGTTTTTTTTGATTTTTTTTAGTTAGTGTTTGTGGATGGTTTGATGGCCTCGCTTAAATATTATGTGTTGTTTATCTCTCTATCCTCTATATTATTGCTTTTCTAGTTTGAGCTTATTTTTGTGTTCATCTTAATCATTGCATGTGCATAGTTCTGCTTTCTTATAAGCATTAAGACAGAAAGAATTAAGTGAGGGGAGGAAGCATCAAGTTAGGGGGAGGAATCCACAAAATTTTTTGATATAGGGAAGTGTCTCAAAATCACATCTCCAAATTATCTCATCATAAAAAAGGGGGAGATTGTTAAACTACTATGTTTGAATGATGACTAATTTGATGCAGGACAACAAATTAAGAAAATCACAAACGAAACAAAATTTAACGACAATTGTGGAAAGATAGCTGACTTGCCAATGCTAACGGAACAATATGAAGGAACTCACTATTGAAAGACTCAAGGAAATCAAACGGTCTCCAGCAACATTTATGGAAGAAAAATCTCAGCTGACTTGACAATGCAGATGGAATGAAATAAAGGAACTAACTAGGGAAGGACTCGATGCTTAGTAGGAGTTGGTGTTCGGTCGATTCGATTTGGGTTGAGAAATTCAGTTTGATTTTTTTAGTTTTTAGTTTGTAAAATTAATAATCAAAATTGAAAACTGAAATAATTTCGGTTTGATTTAATTTTTATAATTTTGGTTCAATTAATTTATTTTTGATTTTTGATTTTACAAATTAGGCACATAGTCATACACAGAGCAACCAGCACATAGTATGAAGCTGCCAACTGTTAAGGCATGCCCACTAGCATGTGAGTGGTTGTGGTCTATGTGAGGAATAAGAAATTAGGGTTCCTTTCCTAATTTGTAATTTCTTATTTCCTTTTCTATAGTGATCTGATTCACTTGAATCTTGATCGCTTTAGTCAATAGGTAATTACGGCTTGGTTTATTGGGCAATGGGCATTAGTGATTTAGTGGGCTGAGCCAGTGATAATTAATAAGTTTTGGGCCTGGAAGCTGGGTACTGAGTAGTGAGTAGTATAATATTTTCGTTTTATTCAGTTATTTTTGTTAACCAAATAGACTTATTCAAAAATTAAAATTGAAACCGAATAACTTAAATTATTAAATTTAAAATTGAAACTGATCGAATTAACCGAAATATAAAAATTTAAATTTAAAAAGATTTAATTCGATTGATTTCTCTGATTTTAGTCGGAATGTGCCCAGGCCTAACACTCAGTAAATGAGATCTTCAATCAACCAGAAATTCAACTATATTTATGGAAGGAAAATAAGTGTTATCAAATAAAAGGTCAAATCCCAGTCTCTCCTAGAAGCAAGAAATCTGCTGTTGAAACAAAACACAATACTTATCAGAAGAAATTAGCCCCAAATCAATCAAGATATCGATCTTTGCATCAAGGAGATTTGATTAGGTAAAAATCCCTGGGTTGCTGTCAATCAAGATCAAAGGAATAATCTTTCTATCTTCTCCAAACATACCGCTGAGTCTTTAAAAAGGGAATCAAAAGACTCCACAAGGTTTTACATTTTCACTTGATCAATTTTACTATTCTAGCCTAATTCAATCATTGTAATCTGAAAGAAATTACTAGTGAAATCAAAAGATAGAAAAAGTTAGATAGATATACAGGTTGAGGTTGTATCAAGAATTCATTGTTGGTCTGAAATATTGGTGAACTCACTCCTATAACTGCAACTTATTTACAAGCTCTAAGGAAAAGCCTTGCAACCCAAGGCGACTGGACTAGGCACCACAACGGTGATCAGAACTAGGATAAACATCTATGTTATTTAATTTTATGCTTTATATTCTATCTGTTGTTGCTAATATTTTCTGCAGGAAATTAATTGACTGATATGTTCTCATAGACGACAAATTTCTTTACGTGCTTTAATTTTTAAATTCAATCACCTCTCTTTATTTGTTTATCATATTGTTTGTCAAAGTTGATCATCTTTTTGTCTAATCTTGGTAGATCTATAAAAGACTTGAACTCAAGCCTAACTGGGTTTTCAAATGCCCAATTAGCTATAAAATCTACCAGTCTGTTTTCTTCTCTATAAATGTGTTGAATCTGAACTAGGCACATATGAGAGATGCTCATTATATCCTCAATTTTCACTGTTATGTTCCATGGTACTTTCCAAACTCTAGTAAGAATTTTATGAAATATTAAGGAATTAGTTTCGAGACATATTTGTTCAAACCCCTCTGCTACACACTTAATTAGAGCTTCTTTAATTGCAATTGCTTCAGCTTCAATATTGGTTACCTCTTGTATTTCTTCTCCCTGTACATAGTTTAAATCTCCAGTATGGTTCCTAATACAAAAAGTATAAGCACTTCTACCAGGATTACCTCTAGATGTAACATATGTGTTGCACTTTATACTTTCTCTTCCTAGCGGATGCCAAGTGACTGGAAAGTAGAACAATTTTGGTATGTAGGTCTCCAAGAATTTTAGAATGTTTGTCAGCCTATAGGTAATTGTGTGAGTCTAGGGTAGATGATTCTCCCAATTCTCCAAATATCAGTATTGACCCTAAATGCAAAGTTGTTGTAGGATAGTATCTTTCTATACTTTAGATAGTTCCTTCATTGCCATAAGTTCCATATGATGATGGATGGTAATGCTCTTATTAGTGGTCTCAGATTTGCAACTGTTACACCCCATAAATTCTTGACATGTAGATGGCCATTCGCATGTTGGTTAAGAGTTTTAGAATGCCATACATGCTAGAAAAAGGCCCGGGGAAAGATCGGACAAGCGCCAAGTCGGCGCGTCGCAAGGCAAAA
>JACEIK010005994.1:83095-93718 GCA_018107945.1 Datura stramonium
ATGTTTATGATTATTATGATTTAACTAGCCATGAACTAATTCATGTTATACTATGAGCACTATATATGTTTTGGGAGGAGTACTACCGAACACCTAGTAGGTTCGGGGCCTAGGTTCTACCCCGGATCTCATGAATTACGTGCCATCGTAGGTATGTTGGGACCTCCTTTGTGAATATCCCCGGATAAATTGGCCCTTTTCATGGTGATATTACACTTTCATGGTTCTATCCTGGCAAGGTATGAACAGCCTCCCCACTAGGTTTACAAGTTGGGCTCAATATGTGCTCAAATGGGGTATGTTGGTTAAGATAATCTCCCACTGTTCCTCATAATTTATGCATGTTTATGATTACGTATGTTGGCTCAAGTCATGTTCAATATACTTTACTCTCATGCTTATAATTACGAATGTATCATGAGCTTCAAAAACCTTGAGCCTTATGTTATGTTATGTTACGATATTTATGGTATAAGCATGATGTTTTATGAGTTTTACATATTTTGAATGTCCGTTTTACTTACCTTCATACTTGGTACATTCCACGTACTGACCGCATACTTTCTATATTGTATCATTTAAGGATATAGAACCCGACTCTTAGGCTCATCCTCACCTTTAGATTATCTCATAGTTCACTTTCAGCTTGTTGGTGAGTCCTCATGTTCCGACGGCCGTCTGACTAGACATTATGTTATTTATGTTTTAGTACTTGGCCGGTTTGTTGGGGGTGTTTCCCCATAAACCCATCTTATGCAATAGAGGGTTTCAAACAGTATGTAGTACTCAGCTTGCGTGTATGTTTAGTGATTCCTTTCTTTAAGATATGTTACATTATGTTTTCATTTCCGCTATGTCTTATGTTCAGTCTTCCGCTTAAAGTGAATGAAGTTAGATGTATTCTTATTCCATGGGTCGACTTAGCTTCTCGGGGTTCCTTGTCCCATATTACGATCCGGGCCTACATTCGAATCGTGACAAACTTGGTATTAAATCCATATGTTTGAAGTGTCCTAGGGTGTGTGAAAGTCGTTTTAAGTAGAGTCTTCTTCATGGGTGTGAAGCGCGCCACACTTATGATAAAGAGGCTACGAGATGTTTAGGAAATGTTCCCTCCTTTCATGATCTATGTCGTGCGATGAAAAGTCTTTCAATCCTTCTAATTCATGTTATTCGCGATTGCAGAATCATGGCTCCCAGAAGAATGAACGGAAGAAGAAATGGGAACGGTGAAGTCCACGGAGATGGCAATGATCATGGGCATCAGCAAACCCCACCTGTTCAGGAGCCCAGGCACTAGAGCTAGTTTCCCACGCGGAGTTTTGAGCGTCTATCCAGATGTTGGCGCAGGCTTTGATTTCTCAGGTCAAATAGTAGGTTGTTGCGAATATCCCACAGAATGGAAATGCGGCAGCAAACTAGGTTAGAGATTTCTTGAGGATGAACCCTCCGGAGTTCCTTGGGTCAAAGGTTGATGAGGATCCGCACGATTTCATCGAGGAGATTCTAAAGATCACCTAGGTTATGGGGGTGACCAATGGAGATTGTGTTGATTTGGCCTCCTACCAGCTAAAGGGGGTGGCTCACATATGGTTCAAGCAGTGGAGAGATTCTAGGGCAGTGGGTGCAGGCCCTATAGGTTGGGAAGAGTTCCACGTGGCATTCATGGATCGATTTTTCCCTCGAGACATTACGGAGCTTAAGGCGGCTGAGTTTATTTATTTGGAATAGGGTGACATGTCCGTTCAGGAGTACACATTGGAGTTCACCCGTCTATCCAAGTATGCACCAGAGTTGGTGGCGGACCAAAGGGATCGGGTGAGCCGTTTTGTGCATAGAGGGGCGGACTATCTGGATAAGGACTGCAGGATTTCCATGTTGCATCAGGATATAGATTTTCCCCGCATTGTGTTGCATGCTCAGCAAATGGAGTCAGTATATTGGAGGTAGAGAGAGGCCAAGAGGGTCAGGACCGATAGTTACGGGACTTCTCAAGTCAGATCAGGGCGTGAAAAGCACCAACATTCCCAGAACAGGTCTATTACTCCAGTACCATCATCGACCACTACGGCATCTAGATTTCGAGGGGATCGGAGGAGGAGAGCTTCAGATTCGAGAGGCCATGGTAGCATGCATATGGAGCACACTTTCTCAATTTGTGCGGGATGAGGCAAGAATCATACCGGGAGGTGCCTAGTCGATTCGAATGTTTGTTTGGGGTGTGGCAAACCTAGACACAGACTCAGGGATTGCCCTTCAGCCAGATCAGGGGGCGGTGGATCCTGTATTCCAGCAGCCAGTTCAGCCGCTCCAGTAGCACGTCCCCCTCAACAGGGTTCCTCGAGTAGTTCAGCCGGTGATCAGCGTCAAAACAGGTTCTATGCTTTAGCACCATGCCAGGAGCAGGAGGTCTCCCCGGATATGGTCACTGGTATGTTGCAAGTTTTTCATATTGATGTTTATGCTTTGCTAGATCCGGGTGACTTTGTCATTTGTGACTCCTTACATTGCTAGAAGCTTGGGAGTTAGTCCGAGACTCTGTCAGAACCATTTTCAGTTTCTACTCCTGTTGGTGATTCGGTTGTAGCTAGGCGGGTGTATAGAGGATGCCCGATCACTATATTGCATAAAGTCACCTCCGCAGACCTTGTAGAATTATCCATGACTGACTTTGATATTATTATGGGCATGGATTGGTTGTATGCGTGTTATGCTTCTATTAATTGTAGAACCCGTGCGGTGGAACTTCATTTTTCGGGTGAGCCAATCTTGGAGTGGAAGGTTCGTTCGGCGGTACCTGTAGGTTATTTCATTTCCTATCTTAAGGACAGAAGGATGATTTCTAAGGGTTGCATGTATCATCTAGTTAGGGTTAAGGATGTTGAGTCCGAGACCCTGACTATCCAGTCAGTTTCTGTGGTGTGTGAGTATCCAGAAGTCTTTCCTGATTATTTGCCAGGTGTTCCTCCCGAACGGGAGATTTTTTTTGGTATTGATATTCTACCCAATATGCAGCCTATCTCTTTCCCTCCTTACAGGATGGCTCTAGCCAAGCAAAAGGAGTTAAAGGATCAGTTGAAGGACCTGTTGGATAAGGGTTTCATCAGACTGAGAAAGTATCCATGGTGTGCACCAGTTTTATTTGTCCGAAAGTGTCACGACCCGAATGGCGGCCCGGATCATAGACATGGGACAAGGGACCCCAAGTCGACATCGTATGAAGTGAAGCTCAACATTGTCTATTAAGAAAAGCTCATTAATGAAATCATGCATAGACTCGAGATCGTGTGAAAATAAATCTCAACATTTGCTCTTTTACAAAGCTCAATAATGACATACATCTCAATTACGAATTCATGCATATGAGAAGCTTTATTTCGAAACATACCACAAGCTCAAGTATAGGTGGGAGCATCTACTCCAAATCATGTGGTAAGCTATATGAAGGAATACTTAACTCAACATACCACAAGCTAGAAATTATGAAATTTGGGAGACTTCTCTCCAAACAATGTGGTAAGCATATTTCGGGAAAATCATCATTTTAAATCACTATGTGGGCATTGCCCAAAGCTTTATCATACTTGAATATACTCAATTCATTCTGAAAAGAACTTCATAATCATGGGTAGCTTTAGAAACATACTTTTCATCATCAAATCTCATCAGCATTCACTTCCTTTATGAACTTTTCATCCATGGACATTTAAATTTCATAACTGAGAAAATATGATTTATATTGAAAACAATTTAAAATTTGCCCAAGATTCACAATTCATCAATATAAATAGAATCTAATCATGCCCATGTATATAGCTTGGAGAATTGTGCAATTGGGTAAAAACCCGATATTTGATCATAGGAGATTATTCATGATTTGATAGGAATTGGGAATGGGGGTGGAAGCAGACACCCATTCATAACCTTACATACGTGGAGAGATGATTTTAGCACTTCTCTGATGGCCCAAGATGAGATTCCAATGGAAACCTTCAAAACTTTCTCTAAATCCTCTCTTCAAGCTCTCAAGTTTGTATGCATTGAACGAACTAGCTTAGAATAGGTTTTCCCCTCTAAAAACCCTGTAAAAAGAGCCTTAAACGACGTAGTATAGGCCTCTAGGATTTAGGAATTACGGAAAATCCCTTACTAAGATCGCTGAAAATAACTGCCAGGGGGTCCCAATGAGGGACCTTACGGCTCGTCATGAGGGGCCACGACTCGTGGAGTCGTTCAGAAGGTACAATGCTTTAATCTCAAATAAAACCTACCCTTCTTGATCACGACTCATCCCACGAATCGTGGGGAAAGACCACGATTCGTGGGGTCCTTCCATTAGGTACACTAGTTGACTTCCTCCATTTATTCCTCACCCTCACCCTACGGCTTACTTGATGACTCGTGGTGACTAACCATGAGTCGTTCCAACGCCCGTGATGCCCCTTATCATTCAATCTTCTTGCTCTTCACTAGCCTTCCCCACGAGCCACTTGACGACTCGTGGGATGGTCTCACAACTCGTCCAACGACTCGTTCTGTGCCTACAACTCAGATTTTCAGCTTTTTCCCATTTCAACTCCCGAGTCTGATCTTCAAGTTCTCGGGGTATAACAATATCTCTCCCTTGGGAACATTCATCCTTGAATGTTATAAATACATAGAAAACTTAGAAACAAGCAATCATCATATGCAAATATTGATTATTTAAACCGAAAACTGATGGAATAACTACCTCCGAAAAGAACTACATAGTTGAACTGAATTCAGACATCACATACATCTATCATAACATAAATCAAGCTTGTGCACATGAACCGAACACGGAAATTGATTAAAGAGTTAGGGAAAAACTGATACCTCAAACTGAAACTGAGCCAGTAGGGAACAGGTGAGGGTATTTAGCCATCATAGCCGCTTCGACTTCCCACATAGCTCCCTCAGCATGCTGGTTTCTCCATAACACCTTCACTGAAGCTATTTATTTGTTCCTCATCCTCCTAACCTGACGATACAAGATTGCAATTGGAATTTCCTCATAACTGAGGCTATCTCCCACACAAATGCTTTCCACCGGGACAACTAAAGATGGATGACGCAAGCACTTTTTCAAGAGTGATACATGAAAACCGGGATGAACTGAAGATAACTCTGATGGCAAGTCCAACTCATACGCTACCTTACCAACCCTTTTCATAACCCGGTAGGGACCAACATAATGGGGACTGAGTTTCCCTTTCTTTCCGAAAAATATGACTCCCTTCATGGGAGATACCTTCAGAAACACCCAATCGTCCACCTCGAATTACAACTCTCTCCACCCAATTGTGTTGAGTTTAACCTGAGTCCCAAGCTCTTTTTGGAGAGATCACCAAAACTATGAGGTAAACTGAGTACCTCGGTCTGAGATGATAGACAAGGGCACACCATGCAATCGCACCAACTCTCGAATGTACAGTTTGGCATAATCATCCGCTAAATCTATGGTTTTGACTGGTAGAAAGTGTGCAGCCTTGGTGAACCTATCTACTACCACCCAAATAGAATCGTATTTTCGGAGAGTACAAGGTAGGCCTGTAATGAAGTCCATATTAATCTCTTCTCACTTCCAAGTAGGAATGTTAATATCCTGCAATATGCCTCTTGGCCTTTGATGCTCGACCTTCACTTGCTGACAGTTCGGGAACTTGGTTACGAGTTCTGTAATATCCTTCTTCATTCCATTCCATCAATATATTCCTGAAAATTATGATACATCTTGGTGGCACCCGGATGGATAGAATACCTGGATCCATGTGCCTCATGCAATATTCAGTCCCTCAAATTATCAACATCAGGAACACATAGATGACCCTGGTACCGCAGTACACCATCCCCCCCTTGGGAGAAGACCTCCACCTTTTGACTTCGAACAACTTCCTTTAGCTTTACTAAAATCGGATCCTCATCTTGTTTGTCTTTCACATCCATCACCAAGGACGATTCTGATCCATTTTGCTTAACAATGCCGCCATCGGTAGAGTGGACCAATCTAACTCTCAACCCTTGCAAGTCGATGGACATCTTTCACAAACTCCTTCTTTCTCTCATCCACGTGGGACACACTCTCCATAGATAGCCTACTAAGTGCATCTACTACTATATTAGCCTTGCCGGGGTGGTAAAGGACACTTATGTCGTAGTCCTTTAGTAGCTCCAACCACCTCCTTTGCTGAAGATTGAGATCTTTCTGTGTGAACACATATTGAAAGCTCTTGTGATCTGTGAATACATCACCGTGGACCCCATATAAGTAATGCCGCCATATCTTCAAGGAAAATACCATCACGGCCAACTTCAGATCGTGGGTCGGGTAATTCTTTTCATGAATTTTCAACTTTCTTGAGGCATACGCTATAACTTTCCCATGATGCATCAACACACACCCGAGTCTGACTCACAAAGCATCACAATACACAACAAATCCATCCGTACCCTAGGGTAGGGTCAACACTGTTGCTGAGTGAGTCGGGTCTTCAATTCCTGGAAGCTTTTCTCACAAGCCTCCGAGCATTGGAACTTACCTTCTTCTTATTCAACTTGGTCAAAGGTGCTGGAATCGATGAAAATCCCTCAATGAACCTCCAATAATAACCTGCTAAGCCCAAAAAGCTCCTGATATATGATGGGTTCACCGGTCTAGGCCAATTCTTAACCGCCTCGATTTTCTGAGAGTCCACCCTTATGCCCTCACTCGATACCACATGGAACAAAAATGACACAGAGTCCAACCAAAATTCACACTTGATGAAATTTGCATATAACTGACGATCCCTAAGGGTCTTAAGCACTATTCTCAAGTGAGCGGCATGCTCTTCCTGGCTCCGAGAATATATAATAATATCATCAATGAACACGATCATGAACATGTCTAAATATTCCTTGAACACTCTGTTCATTAGATCTATAAAAGCTACAGGGGCATTGGATAGTCCAAAAGACATAACAAAAAATTCATAGTGACCATACCGAGTCCTAAAAGCGGTTTTCAGGATGTCACTCTCCCCAACCCTAAGCTGGTGATACCCAGATTTGAGATCAATCTTGGAGAAACACTTGGAACCCTAAAGCTGGTCAAATAAATCATCGATCCTGGGTAAAGGATACCTGTTCTTAACGGTGACCTTATTTAACTATCATAGTTAATACACATGCGAAGGGAACCATCCTTATTTTGAACAAATAATACCGGTGCACCCCAAGGAGACTTACTTGGCCTAATGAAGCCCTTATCCATCAAGTCCTCAACTGATCCTTAACCTCTTTTATCTCGATTGGAGACATTATGTAGGGCATAATGGATATAGGCTGCGTGTCGGAAAGAAGATCTATACCGAAATCAATTTCTCGCTCGCGAGGGACACCTGGAAAATCATCAGGAAATACCTCTGGATACTCACATACTACTGGTATGGACTGGATAGTCGGGGTCTCGGACTCCACTTCCTTAACCCTAACTAGATGGTACATGCAACCTTACAAATCATCTTCCTGGCCTTAAGGTAGGAAATGAATTGACCTACAGGCACAGCTAAACTACCCTTCCATTTTAACACTGACTCACCCAAAAATTTGAACTCTTCTACTCGAGTTCTGCAATTAACTGAAGCATAGAATGCAAATAGCTAATCCATGCCGAGAATAACATCAAAATCGGTCATGGCTAACTCTATCAAGTCAGCTGAGGTGACCTTATAGAGGACTAAGACTGGGCAACCTCTATATACCCGTCTAGCTATGACTGAGCCACCTACTAGGGTATAAACTGAGAAGGGCTCTGACAAGACATCGGGACTGACTCCAAAGCTACTGGCTATACATGGTGTCACAAAAGATAGGGTAGCCCCGGATCTATCAAAGCATACACATCAACATGAAAAACTCTTAACATACCAGTGACTACATCTGGTGAGGCCTCCTTCTCCTAACGAGTAGCTAAGGCATAAAATCTGTTCTGGCACTACCTGCCAGTTGTGCTAGTAGATGCCCCCGGATGTGTTGTGCATGGGGGAGGGGCTGCTGAACTAGAAACTGCACCTTGTCCCCCAACTTGATCCTGTTTAGCAGTTGGACAATCTCTAAGCATATGTATGGGCTGCCCACAACCAAAACAAGCTCCTGAACCTGCCAAACACTAGCCTATGTGCCCCTGACCACATCTGTGATAAGCTGGGATGCTGAAATCTGCAGGTCTGCTGCTCTGACCCCTCGAGCCTGATGCTTGCCCTCTCTAATCATGCCTGGGCCTGGATGGAACACTCAAAGCTGAAGATGCCGGGGCTGATGATCTCTGGTGAGTCTGTTGTTGGTGCCCACCACTAGACCTCTATTGAGAGAATCTGTGATCTTCGGTCCTGGCCCTCTTGGCCTCCCTCTCCCTCGAATGTGTCGCCTCCATCTGTTGGGCATGAAACACCATGCGAGGTAAATCCATATCTTGGTGAAGCATAGCAATCCGACACTCCATGTCCAAATGCCCTGCTATACCATGTGCAAATCTGCTCACCCGTACCCTCTGGTCAGTCACTAACTCCGGGGCATATTTCAATAGGCGAGTGAACTCAAAGGAATAATCTAACACTGACATCCTTTCCTGCTTCAAGTTTACAAACTCAGATTCCTTGAGTTCCCTCATCTCCCGAGGGAAGAACTGATCTAGGAATACAACCTGAAACTCCTCCCACATGATCGGACCTGCTCATGCGACCCTGCTATCCTTCCATTGGAGAAACAAGATATGCGCAACCCCCTTCAACTGGTAGGAGGCCAACTCTACGCACTCAACACTACTTACCCCCATAACCTAGGTTATCTTGACAATTTCATCAATGAAATCATGTGGGTCCTCATCTACCTTGGACCCCAAGAACTCCGACGGGTTCATTCTCAAGAAGTCTCTGACTCTGTACACGACTGCATTGCCATTTTGAGGAACATGCACAATGCCCTATTGATTGACTTGAGCGGTCAAGGTCTGCGCCGGCATCTAAATAGCTGCCCGAAACTCAGCATGAGCGGCTGGCTCTGGTTCTTGAGGCTCCTAAACTAGTGGGGCTGGCTGATGCGCATAACCATTTCCATCCTCGTGGTCTTCACCACCTCCATTCCTCCTTCAATTCATTCTTTGAGGAGCCATGATTCTACAATCGAGAATAGCATGAATTAGAAGGATAGAAAGCCCTTTCATCGTACGACATAGATCATGAAAGAAGGGAACATTTCCTAAATGTCAAGTAGCTTCTTCTTCATTAGTGTGGTGTGCTTCACACCCATGACAAAGTCTCTACCTAACGCGGCTTTCAGACTCCTTAGGACACATCAAGCCTATGGCTCTGATACCAAGTTTGTCACGACCCAAATGGAGGCTCGGATCATAGACACGGGACAAGGGACCCCGAGAGACCCCAAGTCGACCCATGGAATAAGCATAATACTAAGTCATTCAATAAACTGAATAAAACATGAATATAATCTCAGCGGAAGTCTAATTCAACATCACATCAGAATAACATCCGAAGCTACATATACATAAGTCTGAAAGCCTCTAATCTGGATGAGTTGATGGGACAAGACCCCAACTAACTCAACAATACTGAAACTAGAAATACATAAAGGAAAATGATAGTCTAGTCCTTGAAGGATGAGGACTCACCAATCCGAGAAGATATTAACTCCAGAGATCTGTCTAAGAACGGGACTGAAGCTGCGAACTGGCTCCTGTATCATAAAATGATACAACATAGAAAGTATACGGTCAGTACGTGGAATGTACCGAGTATGCAGGGTAAGCAAGACCGCTCAAATAAAGGAAATCATTTAAAACATTTCATAACATATCATAAGCTTTCAAATATAAGAAAAAGGAATACATGCATTCCTTCTGAAATCGTAATCTTATCGTACATGACCATGCATAGCTTTATAACATCATGACTAACTCGAATGACTCAAATCTAAAACATACATGTTACACCCCGTAAGTTTCTAACGTTTAGTCGGCCTATTCGTATATTGGTTGAGAGTTTTAGAGTGTCATACGTACAAGGAAAGGGCCTGGGAAAAGGCCGAACGAGTGCAAAGTCGGAATTTCACGGGGGGAGGCCGAACCAAGTTGCCAAGAGGGGCAAAGTGGCATGTATCAGACCCCTCCGCATTACCCAAAGTGGCACGGAGAAGAATTGGCGCGACCGGTAGAGTGCCACGTTGCCTTGTCTACCGCCTCAAGTATATAAAGGCCTCACACTTAGATGTTATGTTATTTTCCAAATAACCTCAGCCAGAAAAGGTAGGAACGAAGGGAAACTATTGAAAATCATCTGATTACGCCGCTAAACACCGTCCAAATCCAAATTAACTCCGGGTAGTGAAGTATAAGGCTGTAGAGAGCATCGCTGCGGAGTTAATTTCATAAAATACGCCCGGCGAATCGTCTTACCGCCGAGCCCAAGTTGGTGGAATTATTTCAAACTAGTGTCAATACAATCACGTGCCTAAAGTAAGTATTTCCCCCTTCTAGATTCCTAAGAAATTATGAGTTTTTAATCGTATTTCAATAAGTTGAAGTATAGTCAGTATATATATATATAT
>JACEIK010005995.1:4126-14947 GCA_018107945.1 Datura stramonium
ACTCTTCATAGATGGCAGGTAGCTTCATAGCCTTGTAGATGTCAAATACTTCTACCTTATCATGAGCTCTCATGGTTAGCTGCCCAGCAGCTACATCGATTAGAGCTCGCCCAATTGCCAAAAAGGGACGTTCCAAAATAAATGGGACTTTTGAATCTGGATCAAAGTCAAGAATTATGAAATCCACAAGGAAAATAAGGGAGCCCACTTGCACTAGCACATCCTCCACAATTCCATCTGGCCTTACCAGTGAATGATCGACTAGCTGCAAGATTACTGTAGTGGGTCTGGGACTACCCAACCCCCACTTCTTAAATACAGATGTAGGAATTAAGTTGATACTCTCTCCCAAATCACACAAACCACAAGCTTCAATTGACTGCCCAATAGTAATCTGGATAGTAAAACTTCCCGGATCTTTGAGCTTTGTAGATAATCTATTCTGTATCCGAGAGGTGCACTCTTTAGTAAGTGCAACTGTAGCATATTCTGTCAATCTGCTCTTGTTTGCCACAATATCCTTTATGTACTTTGCATACTTAGGAACTCATTGCAAAACATCTACCAAAGGAAGATTAATGTGCACCTGCTTCAACACTTCCATAAACTTCTTGAAACATGCTTCCTCCTTATGCTTTCACAATCTCTGTGGAAATAGGGGCGGGGGTCTTTCATTCTCTGCTGCCTTTTCACTCCCCCTCACATTCTCATTCTCTTCAGCCTGTTCTGTTGCTTCAGCTTGTTGTGGTGGCTTTTCGGGTTCCAACTCCCTCAGTTGCTGTCCACTTCTAGTTGTAACTACATTCACCTGCTTGGGATTTGTGTCTGTATCACTTGGCATTACACCCCGAGGTCTAGTATTTTGTGCTCCAACTAACTGTCCCAACTGAAACTCCAATGTCTTTGTGGCTAACTGCTGGTTTTTCATGTCAGCTGTCAATTTTACTTGGTCATCTTGCATCTGAGCTTGGTTAGCTATAATGGTCTTCAGCATGTTCTCGATGTTTCTAGACTAAGGGGGTGCATTATTTCCTCTGAACTGAGGCATAAAATTCTGATGACCCCCTTGGTTCCTACGCAAGCCCTGATTTGAACTTTGCCCCTGATGACTATTACTACCCCATGAAATTTTTTGATGGTTCCTCCAATTCGGGTTGTAATTATTTCCATACTGCTGATTGTTGCCCCTTTGCGCATTGCCAACAAAATAAACTGAATCTGGATTGGCACCACATACATCAGCTGAGTGCTCACTGCTACCACAAACTTCACACCATACTTGTTGGACTGCATTGATCGGAGCTTGTGACTGACCCAAGCTCATGCTACTAAAATGAGTGTTGATCTGATTTTGCAGTGCGGCTATCTGTGCAGCAATAGCTGTGAGTCCATCGACCTCCAAGACCCCTGCCGCTTTGTTCACCACCACTCGGGTTGTGTCAGCATTCCATTCAGGATTACCTTGTGAAATACGGTTCAATAAGCTATACAACTCTTTATATGTCTTTTCCAGCGCTTGTCCCCCAGCTGCAGAATCTAACAATATTTTTGTATGAGGTTGCAAGCCTTCAATAAAAGTGTGCACCAACATATCATTTGACTGATGATTGTGAGGACAATCTCTCAACATCGACTTGAACCTCTCCCAGGCCTGATACAAGTTTTCACCGACCCTGTGCTTGAAGCTTAGAATCGGACTTCTAAGCCTGCCTGTCTTCCCTGACGGAAAGAATCTAATTAAGAAATTCTTTGACAAATCATCCCATGTGGTAATAGAACTAGGCGGTTCAGTCTTTAACCACCTCTTAGGTTCCCCCAGCAATGAAAATGGAAACAATGTAAGCCTCACATAATCCGATGATACTCCAGCGGGTATGTATGTGTCACTGATCTCTAAAATATTTTGGAGATGCTGCTGTGGGTCTTCGTGAGGGAGATCTGTGAATTGTCCGTTGGTATGCAATAACTGTACCATGTTCTGTTTTAGCTCAAATCTACCTCCTCGATCCGGCCTACGGATGCTAGATGTCACATTATTTGCGTGTGGGATTGCCACCTCGCGTACCGGTCTTGCATCCATCACTTCAGGCACTAACTCTGCCTGTCCCACTGGTGTGTTTTGTTGTTTTTCAAGAATTTCCCTCCGTAACAACTGAAACTTCCTTTCTATAGCTTCCCTCTTCTGCAAATGAAACTATCTCTCCGGCTCCAAAAATTGATCCACCAATTCTTTATCTCTTGTCAGCGTTCAGAAAAGACTTAGTACCCGCAAGAGTAACCGCTAAAATCAAGTTGTCAATACTTGTACAGAACTTGTAAACTAACACTAAAAAAATTTAATTCACCAATTACACCATTCCCCAGCAACGGTGCCAAAAACTTGTTCACTCTCCAATGCACGCAAGTGCACGTGGTCGTACATGTAATATAGTGGTTTTTTTTCAAGCCGGATGTTGAAACCACAAGGATTGTAGCGTGGCAATAAATTTCTTACTTAAGTAGTCACAACATCTTTATACAAGCATATGGAGAACACCGAATGAGAATTTGTTAAGGTTTAATAGTTAATGTAACGCTAATTAAAATGAAAAAATGTGATTTAAGAAATAGCACGAGCAATCTAAGGTTAAGGAAAAACATGCAGGTATGTATAATGTGTATTATATTTCAGCTAACCCTTCTCTTAGGTTGATAGTTGGGGATGGATAACCTATGGCTCGGTTCTTTCGAACCTCTAGCCAACTATAGAATGATGAGCCTTACACAACACATTTCTATGATGCAAAAGCTCATCTTCTAACGAATCACAATAGTTTTCCTATGTAACCAAATATGACGTTATAGGTAATTTTCTATCTTGCACGCAAATCTTACCTTTAATCCACCACAAAGACAAGAACATATTCCCCTAGTCCACGTCTATCTTAATAATTTTCCTCTCAGAAACAAATTTAGGATTCTAATTTGTACATTAATGATGGCCGAACATTAACACAATGAAAAGAGAAAATAACAGAACAACATTTCTTAAGAGAAGAGAATTAAGCTGAATTAATAATAAATTACACACTTCTACACTTTTCCACAACCTCAGACGGAGGTAATTTAGCCACTCATTTGTTGATTAACCATCTTCAAACAAGTAGTAATCATACAAACAATTGAAATTTAGAAGAAAAGAGACGAGAAATAACCCTAGGATTTTCTTCAACTAAACTGCCTGCCTCCCACGCTCATGCATAAACTGTCAAATAACCAAAATAAAAGCCTAAGTGTTCTATTTATACATGTGGAAAATTTTTCGAAATAAACTGGCAACGTGGCACGGAGGCTATTGCAGAGCTCAAACTCCATGCCATGGATCCATTGCGAGGCCTCACTAGAATCTGGGTACAACAATAATTTTCTCAACATGGCACGGAGGCCATCGCGGAGGTCAGACACCATGCCACGGAGCCATCACGAGGCCTCACTGGAATCCGGGGCAAGGCACTAATTTCCCCTCAACGTGGCACGGAGGCCATCGAGGAGCTCAGGCTCCGTGCGAAAGAGCCATCGCAAGGGCTCACTGTTTTGTGCCTTCCCATTTTCCATAGTTTTAGTCTCCCCCCATGTAATGTGGCACGTTGTTCAATGCGGACCATCCTTAGCGTGACACGGCGGGGGAACTTTCAATTTCTCTTTACGCCCTCCAGATATTAGCCTATTCTCCCTCGGAGTTTGGCTTGCTCCTCCAGTTTCGCCACTTACTTCTCCACTTGTAATTAGTCACCACACAATTATTAATCCGAAACAAAAAAAACAAGAATAACCTTAATTAACTCTAACATGCGCGAATACATCAATATTCTCCCTATTCAGACATACAACGGGTTGAAAATATTGAGTTTGGTCATATAAATACACCTAATATGATTATACAATTGTTTTTTTATAAAAACCCCTATTTTTAGATAACACACCAAAAAGCATAAATATCGACATTAGTCTAGTTCTTACCATATTCCCTGTGGTTTCGACCCCAACCTCTTTGTTGGGTTCTTTATTGACAATGTCCACTTCATACTTTGTCAGTAGTGTGCGTTGGAGAATTATTCGCATTTTTGGCCCCAATATCAGCTAGTGGAGATAAGGGTAAGAAGAGGGCCTCGAATATTATCGATGAGGGGTCCTCAAGGAAAAGGGGGAAGAGAGAGAAAAGAGAGCACAAGCGGGCAGCAACAGCTAGCCTGCAAACTCATGATGAGCACATGTCTGAGCTGCAATAGAGACTCAGGGGAGCAGGGAGCTTAGCTGCTGTGTCTAGAAAGCTTGGGGGTTGAAATGACCTTTTAGGGGAGCCACATTCAGCTCGAGATAATGATGAGGTCATTGTAGCAACTGGTTCAGTTGAGGGGGTGACCACTGGCCCGATTGATGTCCCATTGAGTGCACCGGCCACCACTAGCACCACAACTATAGTGAAGAAAAATGTGCATCCACACGGCTCCACGAGATGACAGGAGCACTTAGAGAGCTACAGGTACATCCCTTTCCTAGTTCTTACATTTTATGCATTGGGGACAAAGCATGCTTTTGAAAAAAGGGGGGTGTACTTGTGATTTTTTTTAGGTTTTGATTTTCGTCTGAGGGTTTTTTTTACTATGTTTCTTTTTCCTCAGACATGCTATCTAGTAGAATCGACATATTTAGGATTTTGTTTTTTTTGTTTTTTTAGGTAGAAGTAGTTAGGAATACTTTATAGCCACTAAATGCACATGTTTTGAAATTTTGAAAAACTGACCCTCTTTGAAAATTTTTTGGTGATTAGTTGTGTATGTTAACTACAATGCATGACTTTTGTGGATCATTTTGTGTCATTTAATTTATTAGCATCAATAATTGTAGTTAGTTGTGCATGAACTAGATAGATAGGATTAATGCAAACCTATACCGTGATTGGGTGAGTATGCTTACCCGGTTAGTCTTTACATAGATTTTAGGATAGTTGGTTAGGAAGGATCATAGGCCATTTTTGATTTAGCCCACTTTAGCTTAAATTATCCAACCAAATAACAATGAGTTCCTTGATCCCAATTTGGAGCCTAAAAGTTGACCGTTTTTCTTTTATTACCCATTCACCTTTCCCATATTTATATTGAACTTGTTTGGCCCTGATCGCTCCTTGGACATTGTGAATCTCAACTTAGGTAAAATGTCTAAGTTGAGGGTGACAATAATAGGGTGCATAGACTATGAGGAGGTGGAAAAGAAAGAAAAAAAGTCAAAGAAAAGTGAGGTGTGGTGTAAAAAAGCAAAAGTGAGAAGAAAAAAATGAATTTAAAAAAAAAGTGAGCTGAAATTGCTTAAAGAAAAGAAAAAGGGTTGAAAGTGATGAAAAATATACACAACACTCACTCATTGTAATTGAATAGTGAAAAAGGGAGGAAAAAGTTGAAAGGAAAAGAAAGGTGTGAAATGTGTAAAGTGAAGCCAAAGTGTTTAGTGCCAAGTAGGGTGAGTCACTTATATCCATATCTACCATACTCGATCTGAATCCTACATTACAAGCCGAGAAAACTCCTATAGTGATCCTAGCCTGACTGTCTGAAAAACTGAAATAGAGAAAATAAGGGGTAGCCTATGGTATCCGATTTGCAGTATTTAAAACTTAAATGTTAGAGTGAGAGTCTTACTTGATTTGTCCCAAGTTTCATATTTCTATATATCTGTGAGTTTTGGGGACTTTAGTTGCTGTGATGGTACATGGTTTGTGTTATATTCTACAAATTGTCTATGTAAATAGCATTAGTGATAGCTCAATTCTTTGCTAATAATTAGATTCCATATCTTGATCCATGAATTTCATAAGTAATAGTTGCATGTATACATAGTTGATTTAGTTTGAATGAAAAAGGGTCAATGTTTAATAATGGTCAGTTGTGCAAATTTTGTTTTGTTTGTTGTAGGACTTCTAGGTTATTTTCTAGTTAAGCATCGTTTTATTGTTTTGTTTAGTTTATCTGAGGACATGCAACAATCTTAAATTGAGGGTGTTGATGTGTTGTGGGTTTATAGCACATTCGACGCTTAAAACTGAGAAAATAAGCATGGACTTAGGTGTGTTTATACAGATATGATGCTCTTTTACTCTGTTTTTGGGGAAATTAGGGTGTGGGAGTTGGAATGTGAAAAAGAAGTGAAAAGAGTGTAGAAAGGGCAAAGTACAGACTTCAATATGAGCTGTACAATCATGGTACGACCCATACTAGGAGTCATGGAAAATCCCAGAATAGGAGCTTAAGGAAAAGGCCAAGTTATGATTGATGGTATGAGCCATACTATGTTGGTATGAGTCTTACCAAGGCAATCATAGAAAAATATCAAAAAAATGAGTTATGGGTTTATCTCCTGGTACAGGTAACAATCTCAGATCGTGATATCTACCTACGGCCTATACCAAGGAGCCGTGGTGAAGTTTCGAAAGATTGATGAATAGAAAAACTCAAGGTACGAAAGACAACTACGAGTCCTAGAATGAAGGTACGAGCCGTATTGTTGAAATATTAGAGGATGCCAGAAGTCTCTGGTTCAGACCATGACCAGATTGTATGATTCATAGGATCTATGTAGTAGTCGCACCAAGTTCCAACACTTAGCCAAATTCAAAAGTTTCCAAACATTGTACGAGTAGAGGTGCGACTAATATAATCATGGTACGAATTGTAGGTGAAGCCGGCGACATTATAGCAGTTTTCCTGTTAATTTAGGAAAGGTTTCTAATTATTTATATAAATACTTTTCTAGGTTATTTTTGTTAGAAGAGGAACATAATTCGATTTTTTGAGAAGTATTCGACCTTTGGGAATATTGAGAACAACTTTTCTAGAGTTTCTTGCTTTAATTCTTCCATTGTTGTTGAATTATTTTTCAATGATATTTTGCAATAAGCCAGTGGGTTTACTTTTCCATAATTATTGTAAGTTCTAACTTATGTTTTTGTCTATGTATGCTAATTGTTTGCTTACAATCATGTGAAGCTAAAACTCCACAACTAGGATTATGAGAACCATGGTGAATTAATAAACTAGGGTTTTACAAAGCGATTCTAACTAATGCTAATGCTTGTATTATATCCTCTTCAATCTTAAACATTTCGTAACGGGTTGAAATGTTAGGACTTGCCCAAAATTTCTATTTGCTTAAATCTAAAGAGTTAGACATTAGTAAAAGAGTACACTAACAAAGCCTTGAACTTTCTGGTTCATTGTATGACTTGAGCTACGGTTCCAAGATAGTTAATTTTGATCAAATTGATAACGGTTAAAGTGAAATTACACAAGAGACCTAACCTGGTAATTGAGTATAGTCATCCAATAGAAACAAACCAGTAATATGGATGAATCCATGTTGTCAGTTCTACAAGCTAGGTATTGGGATTGATCACAAGTGTAAAATTTGAAGTAATTATGAATCCATAGGGACACTTCCCTAGATAATTGCATAATCTTGATAACAATCAAATTGTCAATACTATTACATGTTTACTTCTTTACAAAACCCTCTTTATGAAATAACATACTCAAAAGCTTAAATACAAACATTATTCTATATCTTGACCATATTCCCTTGGGGTCGACTCCAACCTAGTTGGGTTATTTATTGACAATTTCTGCATCATACTTTTATAGGAGTGTCATTTGAGCGTTATCAGACCCATAGAGTAAGTACCATCATAGCAGGCACATTTGTTGAGAAGAAATGAGACCCAGGAGAATTTATTGTGCCTTGCCGGATCGGTAGATATGATTGCCTGCATTTTCTTTGTGATAATGGGGAAGTATTAATTTGATTCCTTGTGCCATTTAAAAAAAGTCTAGGTTGTCAATGATGAATCCACCTCCATTCGACCCTAAATGGCCAACAAGACCATTAAGACACAAGTAGGGGTGGTGGAGAATGTGCTTGTCAAAATTTAAAAGTTTGTACTTGCGGTAGACTTTGTGGTTCTTGACTGTGATGTTGATTGATATATTCCCATCATTCTTGGGAGACCATTCCTGGCGACTAGAAGAGCCTTCATGAATTCAGAGAAGCACAAAAAAATGTTTTGAGAGCATTACTTTAAAATTGGGGGAGGTCACTTGTTGCCTATAGGAGTTGGGGGCATCTTTGTGGTCAATATTGAATGAGGAGGTGGTAAGGTAGCTAGGCATGTTATTGCTACATCACCTAAGAGAAAGAAAGTTAAATCAACATGGGTGAAATAGTACCTCTATGGAAAAAAAGGCAAGAAGTGGGTGAGGAAGTCTCGTCTTGTGATTAGGTATCTTGCATTATGCCGCAACGTTAAATTAGGCGCCTCTTGGGAGACAACCTGTAAAAATCCTCAAAATTCCCTAAGATTAGACCCAGATTTGGAGCAGAAAACCAGCAGGAAATGAAAATTTTTCCCTTAGAACAACTGAAGGAATAAACCATTGTGAGAAATAATGACCTATTATTTCCATTCAAGATAGTCTAGAACTACAGCAAAAACTTCGAACGAGTCAAAGGATGACTTGTTGTACTGAATAATGACCCATTGTGAATGGTCACTGTAGGAGGTTAAAAAAGTGTTCAAAATTATTTTACTAACAATTGATGATTACAATGGATCATTGTATTAATGAACGATTTGTTCTCACGAGCTGTGGTGTGATGTTCCGCAAGGGGTTGAATGGCTTCTGTAACCACGAGTCAAGGGATGGCCTGTTGTATCAAAGGACAGACCATCCTGTTTGTTTGTGCGATGAATTCCAAAAATAGATCAAAATTGTTATAGTTACCACGTGAGGTCACCATGAGCCGTGGTAAGATACATCGACTCATGGGACGACCCGTTGGTACTGGACAATAGTTTTTCATTATGATTTCCTAAGGGTAATTTTTAGTAATTTCTCATATATTTATTACCTAAACTAGAACATTTTGAGATTCCCAAAGAGTATATTTAAGGGTGTAATTAGTCTAAACACTTATTCCCATTCATTACAATATGAATTTAAGATCATTAGCTCTCAAGTTCATCAAGAAAGTTAGGGATTCATCATTCTCAACCTAGGATTTTTCAAACTTGAATTAAAGTTCTTCATTCTAGATATGTAAGGCTGACATAAGTAAGGATTCCTATTCATCCTTATGTCTTACATCAATACAAAAAACCATTGAGATTAGAGCTATGATTTTTTGGCTAAATTCTTTAATTATCCTCTTTCCTATTGATAGATTTAGTCATTGTTGAATTCTTGTAACACCCTAAAATTTTTCTAGACCAAACTCAGACTTTGCATGAAAAACCAGGGGAAACTAGAAAATTTTATCTCATAAAAATTTAGACAATGAGTCATTGTCAGTAGTAACGACCTGTTGTCTGGGTTCTGGTCGGCCCTATCAGTTGTCCTTCGGGGACTAACAAGACATGGAACGACCCGTTGTGAGGAACAACAAGTCATCCTATCACTCATTTCCTTCCCCGCTTAGAGATCATTTAAGCCCTTTCCAGGAACCGACGAGTCAAATGACAACTCGTTGTTTGATATAACGACTCGTGGGGTGAATCATTAGTTGGAGCTCCAAGGTGTTGTTGACAAACTCTTTTCGTGACAACAAGTGGCAATAATGACCTGTTGTATCATACAAGGAGGTATTGTGTCCACCTGCGGTTACAAGCCCCAAAATCCTTCAAGATTCTAGTAGCCAGGACAAGAGATGACTATGACTCGTTGGATCAACCAACGAGTCGTGGTATCATCCGTTAAAGAGGGGGGTCCAGTGTTATGTTCGAATCCCTGCCAATGGCCACAATAGGTACCAATGACGCATTTATTAATCCAACATGTCATGGTTCCCCTCGTTGCCAAGTTCCAGTAAGCCAAATTCTGGGCCCAAGACTAACGACTGGTCCAAACGAGTCGTGGTGTCAACCAACGACTCATTGCGTGACCCATTGGTTCCTATCGGGCAGTTTCTAGATTTTCTTTTAGGGGTATTTTAGTAACATCCAATCATTTTTATCCCTAAACTACGTCATTTTTTGCAGGTCTAGAAGATAATTAAAGGAGTTGAATGATGTATTCCTCTCATTCCTTCTCTCAACTCTCAGATCAGTATGAAGAAGTTACAGATAGACTTCTTAGGGCAAAGCCATGGCATTCAATCTTCTTCTCAATTTCTCAAGGATTTTCTCAAGAATCTTCCACCAGGTATGTGGGAATTCAGCAAGGGAATTTTTCTTCCCTTGTGTCCCAAAACTTCCATAATCTACTATCAAATCTATCCCTGAGATTTCAAATTAGAGTACTTTTTAAGTCAGAATCCGATTAATTCATATGGAATGTTGTTCATATTATTGTTTCTATATTTCCACTACTTAGTGATTGTGTTGATACTTATTTTTTGTAAAATGATTTTATCCCTAACTCTATAAATACAGTAATTAGGGTCTTGGAGAATTGATTAGACATTAATGTTTCTTGACTCTATTAATTTTGAAATTCCCATGTTATTATTATCATATGAATTCTCAGTCAGTTTCATGCTAGTTCAGTCTTAGTTAAAAGTTTAGTATCTTCAGTATTTTTCAGTAATGTAAGCTGATCATTTTGACTATAGTCAGTTCTTGAGGTGTTAGCAATGCCTCCCAGTTATTAGTTATCAGTTAGTTCTTTAGACGGTTATGATACTTCCAGATAAGAAGCTCTGACCAGTCTAAGAACTACCAATATCAGTTTTAGTTTATTCTCTAGACGGTTACTACGCTTCTAGATAAGAAGCTTTGGCCAGCCTTAGAACACCAGTTAC
>JACEIK010005995.1:15122-32367 GCA_018107945.1 Datura stramonium
CTTATACCTTGGCAAGGTATATTGAGTCCTATCGGTAGGGCGTATACATCGAACTATACATTTAGCTCACATGGTTATATGTTGGTTATAGAATCTCCCACTTGTCAGTACAGTCTTAGTTCAATTCAAATCAGTTTATCTTAGCCAGTATCTCAGTTCCAGGACATGTTTATGACTATCAACCAGGGTCATTATTAACCATATCTATTATAGTTCAGTTTTACTAGTTTACAGTATTTCAGTTGGTCATTTCATGTTATTGCAGTTCAGTTACTTATTCTTTCATGCTTATTGTATCTCTCACTTACTCAGTACATTTGAAGTACTAACGCATAATTTCCATGATGTATCGTATTATGATACTGGCACAGGTTCTTAGTCCCAGCATCGTCAGTAGTTTCCTCAGACGATGTCAGCAACAATGTTTGGTTAGTCCTCATCTTCCAAGGACGATATTTCTTTTCAGTTAGTTCTTATTTAGACATATTTTAGATTTAGCTAGGAGCTTGTCCTAGAAATTCATCAGTTAGTAGTTGGCTTTCAGACACAATTATGCAGTATTGTTTCTTTTGATATATTGACTCTTGTCAAATTAGTATTTCTTGAATGAGTGTATTTTTAAATATTTCACTTATGTTTACTCAGTTTACCAGTGAAATGTCCTCCTGACTTATGCTCTCTTCGTTTTAGTGAAATTATGCCTCCAAAATGAGGAAATGGAAGGAGGGATGGAAATGCCAACCGACCTTCCCCACCATCTCCAGCAGCCTTTCAGGAAGATCTAGTGTCTTCAGTAGAATTTTGAGTGGTAATCCAACTGCTAGCTGAGACAGTGACTAACCAAGTGAACCAGCAAGTGGTTCTGGTGAATACAAACGGGTCTGTAGTAGCTGCTAGCGTTCGGGACTTCACCCGAGTAAACCCTCTAGATTTTCATGGATCCAAGGTGGGAGAGGACCCACAGAAGTTTGTAGATGAGGTGTAGAAGATCACCCAGATCATGGGTATTAGTTTTTCGGAGAGTGCTGATCTAGCTGCCTACCAATTACAAGGGGTGGCCCAGATTTGGTATGTTCAATGGAAGGAAGGGAGGCCAGCAATAGCAGGGCCCGTATATTGGGAAGAGTTCACCGCAATATTTCTAGATAGATTTTTCCCTCGGGAGTTGATGGAGGCTAAGGTCGCTAAGTTCATGAAATTAAAGCAGGGTAACAACATAGTGGAGGAATATGCATTGGTGTTCACTTGTTTGTAGAGGTATGCTCCAGAGATGGTAGTTGAGCCAAGGGCTCGCAAGCTTAAATTCTTCAATAGGGTATCGAAACTAGTATTTAAGGAGTGCAGGATTGTGATGCTCATTAAGGACTTTGACCTCTCCACTCTCATCATTCATGCCCAGCAGATTGAGGAAGAAAAGTTGAAGGATATGGAGAGGGAGAACATGTGGGATAGAACGGGCCAATCAGACTATGGCCACCAGAGGTCCGGCGGCAGTAGTTTCCCACAACAGTAGCAAAAGAGGACTCCAGCACCAACCTTAGCCAACGCCCCTTTTTTTTGGTCCCGCAAGGATCGAAAGGGAAGAGCATCTGGCTCTTAGTCCTAACTTTACAGTGCCAACAACCATTATCCAGCTTGTCCTAAGTGTGGAAAGAATCATCCAGGTGAATGTCTCCTTGGAAAGAGGGTTGCTTTTGATGTGGATAGTTAGCTCACAAATTAAAGGAGTGTCCGTCAATAGGATGGGGGAAAGGACAGTCTACCACTTTAGCAGCCCCAAAAGGCCTTCCAACTCAGTAGGGTAACTCTTTAGGTACATATGGTGGTCAACACCAAAACTGTTTTTACGCTTTGTCCTCTCGTCGGGTTCAGGAGAGCTCACTTGACGTGGTCATCGGTACGTTACGTCTTTTCCACCTAGATGTATATGCCCTACTAGATCCAGGAGCCACACTATCATTCATGACTCCTTATATAGCTGTTTAGTTAGAAATTAGTCTTGAAGTCCTCTCGGAACCATTCTCAGTCTCTACCCCAATTGGTGAGCCAGTTAGAGCAAGCTGGTTTATAGAAACTGCCTAGTCTAAGTTTTGAATAAATTCATTCCATCTAATCTAGTAGAGCTAGACATGGTCAATTTCGACCTCATTCTTGGCATGGATTGGTTACATTATTGTTATGCCTCAGTCGAATGTAGAACTAGAGTCGTCAAGTTTTATTTTCCCAATAAGCCAGACTTAGAATGGATGGGTAGTGTTTCAACACCTAAGGGTTGGTTTATTTCCTACCTTCAGGCAAGGAAGCTCATTTCAAAAGGATTCATCTATAGCCTAGTTCAGGTCAAAGATTCTATCTTGTAGAACCCAATGATTTAATCAGTTCCAGTTGTCAGCGAATTCCCTGACGTGTTTCCCGACAATCTTCCCGGAGTCCCTATCGAGCGAGAAATAGACTTCGGCATTGATCTTCTTCTAGACACTCAGCCCATCTCCATTCCTCCTTATAGAATGGCTCTAGCTGATCTTAAGGTGTTGAATAAATAGTTAAAGGACCTTTTTGATAAGGGTTTCATCAGGCCCAACATTTTTCCATAGGGTGCTCCGGTGTGGTTTATGTGAATGAAGGACGGTACCCGCAAAATATGTATCGACTACCATCAACTAAACAAGGCTACAGTTAAGAACAGGTATCCCCTACCCATGATTGATGACTTATTTGATCAACTTCAGGGAGCTAGTTGTTTTTCCAAGGTATATCTCAGGACGGGGTATCATCAGCTTAGGGTCAAGCAATGTGACATATCCAAAAAAACCTTCAGAACTGGTATGTTCACTATGAATTTGTGGTTATTTCCTTTAGACTAACTAATGCCCCAACATCTTTCATGGACCTGATGAATAGGGTTTTCAAACAATATCTAGACATGTTCATCATTATATTCATAGATGACATTCTGGTATACTCAAGATGAGGAAGAGCACGCTAACTATCTGAGGATAGTGTTACAGACTCTCAGAGACTGCCAGTTATTCGCTAAATTCAGCAAATGTGAATTCTAGTTGAACAGTGGCTTTCCTTGGTTATTTTGTTTTAAGTGAGGGCATTTAGGTTGATCTATAGAAGATAGTAGTGGTGAAAGACTAGCCGAGGCCTACTTCCCCAATAAATATCAGACGTTTCCTAGGTCTAGCCGGTTATTACTGATGATTTGAAGAGGGATTTTCTTCTATTGCATCTCCTCTGACTAAACTAACTCATAAAAAGGTGAAGTTTCAGTGGTCAGATGCATGTGAGAAGAGTTTCTAGGAGTTGAAGACTCTGATTCAATACAACTCCAATTTTGACCTTTCCAGAAGGAATAAATGGGTTCGTAGTCTATTGTGATTCTTCTAGAGTTGGCCTCGGTTGCGTTCTGATGCAGCAGGGTAAGGTGATAGGTTATTCCTCCAGACAACTCAAGGTTCATGAGAAGAATTATCCGACTCATGATCTTGAATTGGCAATAATGGTTTTTGCTCTAAAAATATGGAGGCATTACCTTTATGGGGTTCACTTGGATGTTTTCACCGACCAAAAGACCCTTCAATACGTTTTCAGTCAAAAATATTTAAACCTTCATCAGAGAAGGATGTCCATGGGGAGCATTGCTTATGTTTAAGAGGACAGAAAAGAATTGGCAAAGAATATTCATAGGTTAGCTCGGTTGGGAGAGTAATTGGTGGATTCAGCTGAGGGTGGAGTAGTACTGCAGAGGGGGTTAGAATCCTCATTAGTTGTTGATGTTAAGTCATTGTACGATGAAGATCCAATACTGCTTAAGCTGAAAGACACAGTTCTAAGAAAAGAAGTGGAGGCTTTCTCCAAAGGGAGAGATGGTGTGCTTCGTTACCAGGGCAGGCTATCTGTTCCGGACGTAGGTGACTTGTGACAACAGATACTTGTAGAAGTACATAGTTCCAGATGTTCTATCCACCCAGGTGCCACCAATATCTACCGTGATCCATAGGAAATCTACTGGTGGAACGACATGAAGAGAGATATTGTAGAATTTGTGGCTAAGTGCCCGAACTGCCAGCAAGTTAAGGTTGAACACAAAGACCAGGGGGTATGACTCAAGATATCAGCATACCCATGTGGAAGTGGGAAGAAGTGATTTATGAACTTCGTTACATGTGTATCTCGTACTCGTCGGCAACATGATTCAATTTGGGTTATAGTAGATCGGATGGCCAAGTCAACACATTTCCTCCCAGTTAAACTACAGACTTAGATGAGGATTACGCTAAACTATACATCCGAGAGTTGGTTAGACTGCATGGAGTGCCCTTATCAATTATTTCAGATAGAGGCACCCAGTTCACCTCGCATTTCTAGAAGTCATTTCAGAAAGGACTCCGTACTCAGGTCAGACTCAACACAACTTTTCACCCTCAGAAAGATCGACAATTTGAATGGACTATTCAGACCTTAGAAGATATGTTGAGAGCTTGTGTGATCAATTTTAAGGGAGTTGGGACGATCACCTCCCTCTCATCGAGCTTGCATATAACAACAGCTACCACTCCAGTATTCAGATGTCCCTGTTTGAGGCATTAAATGGTAGGAGGTGTAGGTCTCCTATAGGGTGATTTGAAGTTGGCGAATCTACCTTGATAGGACTAGACGCAGTTTATGAAGCTATGCAGAAAGTGCAACTTATCAAGGAAAGGTTGAAGACAACTCAGAGCCGACAAAAATCATATGCTAATGTGTGGAGGAGAGAGTTGGAATTTGTTGTAGATGATTGGGTTTCACCCATGATAGGGGTGATGAGGTTTGGAAAGAAAGGGAAACTCAGTTCGAGGAATGTAGGACCCTACATGATTTTTAGGCGAGTTGGCAATGTGGCCAATGAGTTAGAATTACCTTCGAAGTTAGAATCTGTGCACCCATTCTTCCATGTGTCACTGTTGAAGATGTGCATCAGTTATTCGACCTCAATTGTGCCACTACACAGTGGGGGAGTGAAGGATAGTCTCTCCTACGAAGGCCTCCCAGTTTAGATCCTAGACCGTCAAGTTCATAAGTTGAGAAACAAGGAGATTGCCTCTATAAAAGTCTGGTGGAGGAACCAACTAGTTGAGGGATCCACGTGGGAGGCCAAAGCAGACATGAAGGCAAAATATCTCTATTTATTCCCTTCTAGTTCAGTTTCAACATTAGGTATTAAATTCCTCCTCAATACTCTATTATGTTCATCACTCATTAGCTCTATTCATATTTTCAATATGCATCATAGTTGCATCAACTCAGTTAGCAAGGTTATATCGGTTCGAAGTTAGTCACTCCTTCAAAAATCAATTTATAGTTTCAGTCTAAGAATTGCAGCTCTTTTCTCAGTTTTCCATTAGCTTTAGCCTTCATTCGAGGATGAATGACCCCAAGGGGGAGATATTTTAACACCCTGAAAGTTTCCTAGACCAAAGTCAGACCTTGCATGAAAAACTAGGGGAAACCAAATTTTTTTTATTAGAACGACTGAGACAACGAGTCGTTGTCAGTAGTAAAGACACATTGTCAGGGTCGTGGTTAGCCCTATTAGTTTTCTTCGGGGACCAACGAGACATGGAACAACCTGTTGTGAGGAACAATGAGTCGTCCTGTCACTCATTGTCTTCCCCTCTCAGAGGTCAGTTAAACCCTTTCCAAGAACCCACGAGTCAAACAATGAGTCATCATTTGATGTAATGACTCATGGAGTGACTCATTAGTTGGAGCTCCAAGATGTTGTCGACAAACTTTTTCAGTGACAACAAGTGTAAATAATGACCCATTGTATCATACAAAGAGTTGTTGTGTCCACCCATGGTGACAAGCCCCAAAATCCTTCAGGATTCCAGTAGCCCAGACGAGAGATGACAGCAACTCATTGGATCAACCAATGAGTCATGGTATCATTCGCTAGAGAGAGGGGTCCAGTGTAATGTTCGAATCCCTACCAGTGGCCATGAGAGGTACCAACGACCCGTTGGTTCATCCAACGAGCTGTGGTCCCCCTTGTTTCCAAGTTCCTGTGAGCCAAATTCCAAGCCAAGGACCAACAACTAGTCCCAATAAGTCTTGGTGTCAACCAATGACTCGTTTTATGACCGGTTGGTTCCTGTCGGGCAGTTTTTCAGATTTTCTTTTAGGGTATTTTAGTAACTTCCCATCTTTTAAATCCCCAAAATACATCATTTTGGGAAAGTTTAGGAGAGAATTAAAGGAGTTGATCGATGTATTCCTCCCATTCCTTCTCTTAACTCTCAAATTTAGTACGAAGATGTTACAAATAGACTTCTCAGGGCAAAGCAAGGGCATTCAATCATCTTCTCAATTTCTCAAGAATTTTCTCAGGAATCTTCCACCAGGTATGTGGGAATTCAGCAAGGGAATTTTTCTTCCCTTGTGTCCCAAAACCCTTCCATAATCTCCTATCAATTCTAGCCCGGAGATGTGGAAATTGAGTAATTTTTCTGACTTTCATGATGAATGTTGTTCATATTATTGTTGCTATATTTCCACTACTTTGTGATCGTGTTGATACTTGTTTCCTATAAAATAATTTTAGCCCTAACTTTATAAATGCAGTAATTAGAGTCTTGTAGAATTGGTTAGACATTAATGTTGCTTGACTCTATAAGTTTTGGGATTCCCATGTTATTACTATCACATGAAATCTCCGTCAGTCGCATGCTAGTTCAGTTTCAGTAAAAATGTTAGTATCTTCAGTATCTATCAGTAATGTCAGTTGATCAGTTTTTCTACAGTCAGTTTTTAAGGTGTCAGTAATGCTTCCCAGGTATCAGTTATTAGTTAGTTCTTTAGACGACCCAGTATCAGTTTTAATTTGTTCTCTAGACGGTTATGATGCTTTCATATAAGCAGCTCTAGCCAGTCTTGGAACACCAGGTATAGTTGTTCCGTCCGATAAGACTCTCAGGGTTCTTCCAGATATGTATCCCTAACTTAGTATTAGACCCCATCTTTGAGTTATCAACTTATTAGTTAGACTAGGACTATCCACTGGGAGTAGGACTTATCACTGAGAGGATCGAGGTTCCAGCGCACCCAGGTTTTCAGAACTAACATTGCCACTATAGGTTATTTAGCCCCAATGGGCCCAGACAGTGAACTCACAGTTCATGCCTTTATACCCTGGAAAGGTATATTAGGTCCTATCGATGGGGCGTATACATTAAACTCCACATTTAACTCATGTGGTTATATGTCGGTTATATACTCTCCCACTTGTCAATATAGTCTCAATTAAGTTCAAATCAGTTTAGCTCATCTTATTATCTAAGTTCCAGGACATGTTTATGACCATTAACCAGGGTCATTATTGACCATATAAATTATAGTTTAGTTTTACCAGTTTACAGTATTTCAGTTGGTCATTTCATGTTATTGCAGTTCAGTTACTTATTCTTTCATGCTTATTGTATCTCTCACTTACTAAGTACATTCGAAGTACTAATGCATAATTTCCATGATGTATCATATTATGATACTGGCACAGGTTCTCAGTCCCAGCATTGTCAGTAGTTCCCTCAGACGATATCAGCAGCAATGTTTCGTTAGTCCTCATCTTCCAAGGACGATATTTGTTTTTAGTTAGTTCTTATTTAGAGAGATTCAACTCATCAGTTATTAGTTGGCTTTCAGACACAGTTATGCAGTATAGTTTCTGTAGATATATTGACTCTTGTCAAATAAGGATTTCTTGAAAGATTGTATTTTTAAAGCTTTCGCTTATGTTTACTCAGTTTACTAGTGTAATTATAGACCATCGGTTAGCTTGGGGTCACTTGTGGCACCAAGTACCGTGTCTCGTCCAGCGTATAGACTCAGGTCGTGACAATTCTCCATATTGAATTGTATCTATTGTATCCCTTTACTATTAATTATCATTTCCTTGATGTTATTAATGACATTATCTTGATTCTTGAGTTTCTTTCACTCTCGCAAAAGGATAGACACACCCCTTAGAGATTAACTTTCTAGCCTTAAGGTATGAAATGAAACGACCCTTAGGCATAACGGGACTACTCTCCCAAACTAGGACTGGCTCATCTGGAAATCAAAATTCTACTACCTAGGTCCTATAATTAACTATGGCATAATAAGAATACAACAAACCCATGGCTAGAATAACATCAAAATCCACCATGTCTAACTCTACTAGATCAGCTATGGTATCTTTATGATGGATTGAAAATGTAAAATCTTTATCGATTCTCTTAGTTAAGAATAACTCACCGATCGAAGTATAAACTCTAAAAGACTTTGGGAGTTGGTCCAGGGAGATTATATACTTAACTACTTTATAAGGAGTCATAAAAGATAGTTTGGCCCTGGATCAAGTAAAGCATATACCCCAATAGAGAAAAATTTTCACATACTAGTAACATCTGGGGAATTCTCATGATCCTGGCTATTGGACATTGTATACAGACGATTCTGACTTCTGCCTGTCCCTGAAGTAGTGTTCTTTTAGGTAGATTTGCCTGCCGTGAGGGTAGAATAACCTTTGTTATCTCCATTATCCTATTGTGGTGGATAATCTCTCAAATAATGGCCCTGTCAGCTGCATCCATAACATTAATCTCTACCCAAATGACATTTACCCAAATGAGCTCCGCCATACTTGTTACATCGAGGGTGTACAGAGGTTACTTTAACTGTATTACTTTGTGCATGGGACCTCTGATCATTCTTGGTTTCGAGAGATGGAGTATTAGTTGACTGTACAGGTCCAGAGGACCTCTTCCTAAAGAAGGACCTATTTCCATTCCCTTTCCTCTTCTATGGAGCTCATTACCTAATAACTTAACTCTCTTTCTCTAGTTCTCCTCTTTGTCCTTCTGCTTATCTTCCGCTAACTGCTGAGCATAGACCATGAGTCTAGAAATATCTACATCATTGATCAATAAAAAGCCCTTACACTCCTTCTTCACGTGCTTGGCCAACCCAAACACGAATTTCCTCATCCTAACCCTCATATTCAATACCATCTCCAGAGCATATCTAGATAACTGGATAAACTAAAGGCTATACTCCTTCATGCTGCTCTACTTCAAGTTTACGAACTCTTTTGTCGTGGCTTCTCTCAAATCCTGAGGGAAGAAATGTTAAAGAACACATCCTATTCCTTTGACAGGCTGTACACTTTGGAGCACATGAATGCACGAGTTAGGAGAAAGTTATTATAGAGTTAAACTCTATCACATGGACTATATGAAAGAAGTTAAGTATTTTCTATCAACTCATAGTCTCCCTATTATAGATATGGAATGCTTCATACCTAAGAAGAACACTGCTAGACATGGCTTCATAGACACCCTAAGACTCTTTGAACCTAAATCTCTGATATCATGTTTTTCACACCCCAAGTCTAGTCGATGGACGCGGCCGAAACATAGACCACCTAGTGATCCAAGAAAGCCCTTGGCCTAGCTTACTACTAGTTGTGAATACAATAAAGTATAGTGGAAGTAATAACTGTATAGGCTAAATATAATAAGATAATATATATTAACCGCAATTGAAATTAATGTTGTGAAGTAACAGTACTGACTCAAATCTAACTCTATCTATAAAGCCTCTATAAATGAAGATTAGGTGTCGGGACATAGCTTCTACGACTATCTCAAGCTCTATAAAATAAAATAACTCAATAAGACTGGACTCTCCAAAAGTAGGAGGTCTCCCCAACTACTTAATGAATGTGAGATCCTACTGAAGCATCTTCTGCTGATCTTGTCGACCTGAATCTGCATCATAATACAATGCGGCAACACAGGGGGTTAGTACATGGAATGTACGGTATGTAATATGGCTGAGTGAAACAACAGTTAAGAAAGAATATTTGAACTGAATGTATAACTAACTAAAATAACATGACTAAAATTGTAAAAATGCATAACTTTAAATTAGGGAGTTTCTCATAATCGAAACTCGAGTTGGAGGCATTGCTGGGAAAAAAGCCATTTGATTCGGTTTTCTCGAAATCAACGAGTGGACTTAGATCATGAATTAGCACATGATTCCCATTGTCTCGCTCAACTTGGTAGAGCCATTTAAAGCCTTGCTAGGATTGAGAACGCGTAACTGTGGATCCATAAATCAATAGCATAATCTTAACCCACACTGGTTACGTAGTTCTGGGGCTTATGAGTTATGTAAACTCTTCACCCAGTCGGTGCTAAATAATCCATCCAAAATATATCCTCATATACTTATGCCTATCTGAGGCAATTGAAAACATCTTTTATAAAGTACTTTAGCTATAGATATATTAGATGTTTAAAATCTCTGTTGAGCCTTGGCTCAAAATCTATAAACTATAATGAAAGAGCCTTTTGCTCAAAATATTCTTTAAAAACATGGGATATTTTATGCCCAAAACATTTCGTGAGCTTCAAAATAAGACTTCACTTTAACTTTTTAAATCATGCTCAAAACTATGCTTTGTTTCTCAAAATCTCTTCATGAGAACTCCTTTAAAAATTAGCTTAACTTTATGAAAACAATGCATTTATCTTAAATAACAATGCTTTCAGAAATCATGACTTTATGCATTAGGGTTCATAGGATAAGAGACATGAACCAACATCAATTAATGTTGAGACGCAATCCCTTCAGTCAGTTCCAATCCCAATTGAGTTTCCAAAGGTCATTCCAGATGATCTTCCAGGAGTCCCTCCAAGTAGAAAAATAGATTTTTGAATAGTTGTTCTTTCCGATACTGATCCTATCTCTATTACTCCATATAGAATGCTTCCACTCGAGTTGAAAGAGTTAAAAAAGCATCTGAAAGATCTTCGAGATAAGGGTTTCATTCACCGTATTGTTTCACCTTGGGGTGCTCTAGTTCTCTTTGTGCATAAGAGGGATGCTGCTCTTAGAATGTGTATTGATTACTTGAAGTTGAAAAAGTCACTATCACGAATAGGTATCCTCTTCCTAGAATTGATGACTTGTTTGACCAACTTCAGGGTGCCAAGTGTTTCTCAAAGATAGATCTCAAATTTGGGCATAATGTGTCGGAGATTAGCGACAAATCATTACTTCTTTTCAAAGAATATTCATGTCTTTAGGAGTTAAATTAAGTAGAAACTAATCATATTGTGCTAGTTTTCAAGAACCCAAGAACATGAATGAAAAAAGGACTTTAGGCTATAAAAATGCTCAAAAGACGAGGCAACACATGGATCGTCTATCTGAAAGACGGTATGCACCTCAGTCCATCCCTTCCAATCTGCAGATTCTGGAAACCCAACAAAATGGGTCTCCAAAGGATGGTTGGAAGGATGGATCATCTTCCCAAAAGGCGGTTCATCAACTGAAGATTTGACCCAAGCTCTGCAAAATGAGATATCTACAATATGGATAAGTATACATACTGTCTTTTCAAAGGAAGGTCCATTTTTTAAAGAATAAGAAGTAGAGGGAAAGAAGCAGAAAAATAAAAGATGATTCAATTAGTGGTCCATCCTTTCAAAGGACGGTCTGTCACTGCACACCTAGCATTCAGATGTTTATACTAAATGGGGTTTTTGTGGAAATAGTACAAATACATTTTTCTTGTAACTTTTAAAGATATTTTACATTCCTTAGTTCAAACTTAGTGTAGAGAGTAGAACTTAGCTAATTTAAGCCCTAGTTTAAAATTAGATTGTACATCTTGTTTTGTAATTAAAGATTCTCATTCATCAAATGAAGATTTCAACTCCTTTTGGTAAAAATGTCTTATTACTTTGCATTTCTTTTTATTTTAGCAATGGGAAACTAAACCCAGATCTAGAGTTGTGAACCCTAATGCTCCCAATTTGTTAAAATTGAGTTTGGGCTTATGAACATTTGATTGATTTTTTCTTTGAAATATGTGATTGGTGATGAGAGTCATTCAATCCTACCCAATTACCATTATGAGACTTGAAAGAGCAAATTTAGGTTGGGTTAGCATCAATCAATAGTGACTCAAGGAATAACCCTTGTCTAATGGGTTGTACTAGACATAGGTTGAATTCCAAACTAGCAAACAAGCAATTAGGTAGAAATGAGTTCTCTTCCATTTGACAAAATTAAAGTAGATTGACAACTATAGTGCTATTGAAAGAAACCCATGAGTTGCCTATGTAAATTTCTTGCATGTTCAGCCTTATCCCATTCTAAATTCATTCATATTAGATGATGTTAGGCATATTCTTATGCCCATTTTCCCTACTTTTACCCATATTTTACCTTTTTTTGAGATCATTATCCTAATGAAATGCATGAATTGATGATTGTGTGTGTTAGAGCTAACAAGTGTGTTTAGATGGTTTAGCAGGAAATCAAAGGAAAAGGACTCAAAAATGGCCTAAGGTGTGAAGAAAGAAGAATTCGGGAAAAGTTGACATAGTGAGATAGCTGGTGTAGAGCGCTAGCCACCAAACTTCAGAGAATGCACTAAGGTTGGTATGATAGTTTTTGTGGCATGCCAAAGCCCGAACTTTAGAAGAATCTTGATTCAACAACTTGGCAAGATGACTGGCATGGTGCGCCAGACGTATATCGGACATGAGAAATTTTCTAACACTCCAGTGCAGTGAGTGGCGTGGCGCGCCAGACCCTAGAAGTGCTGAATTTTTACTAACACCTTGGAAAAATAGTTGGTGCGGCTTGGCAGAGGCAAAACTTCAAAGAAAATTAAAGCCAAGTCTAGCAAGATGGATGGTGCGGTGCTTTGGGGGCTTTTCGGGGCATATTTTCAAGTCCAAAATACAAAATTCACAAGGAAAAAAGATTCATTTGATACCTTCCTTATAAATATAACATCTAGGGCATTTTGTTAGAGGTCTTCGATCAGTTTGTACACAGTTGTTGAAGGAAGAGACAAAAGTTAATTTTTCTTCTAGTTTTTCTTCATTAGTTTATGTTTTTTATTCCAATGATGATTGATTTAATTTTCTGCTTGAACATGAGTGGCTAAACTCTTGTTGTAAGGTTTGGCCATAGATGATGGTTGTAGTTTGAGTACTCTTTTATACTAGACATTAATTCTTCACTCAAAAATGTTTATGCTTACTTGTTCTAATCGATTATTCATTAGCCTGATCACCTTGCGAATGTTATTTGTTGGCTCTTGGTTAAAGTGGGGAGAGAGAACTTAGGGGGTTAAAAGAAAGCATAGAATAGGTGTCAATAATCTTGTTCAACATAGTTAAAGAGTTGATTTTGTTGTCGAGGATAGGGATAATACCATTCAACCCTGTTAAAGTGAATACAAGTATCCACAACCATTGTCTCATGTTTTTCCTGCAACCATAAGGATATAGTTGTTAGGATTCATGAGATAGTTCTTGGATATTCGAGAGAATAGAAAGAAATGGGATCGTAACTTGCAACTAAAAATCTTGGAAGAGTATGTTCTAGTGGATCGAGTCCTAAAACTAAACGTGAAAGTGAAAATGGCAATGCCCTAGATTCTCATCATTATTTAAAGTACAAACACTTTTGAAAATGATTTTTGTTCATTAGTTTAATTTACATTTTTAATTTAGTAGAATAATCTCCAAAACTATTTCCCCATTTTACTTGTGTTTGTTTTAATAGTGAAATAAAATGTTAACCTTAAACAATTAATCTGACAAGCCTCTGAGGGACCAATATCGGGACTTCACCGTCGTATATTACATGAAAACCATGTGCACTTGCGTGCGCTTGGTGACATCAAACTTTTGGTGCCGTTGCCGAGGACTTGAAGATTGATTAATTGTTGTAGTTTAGGATTTTTATTTTCCTATTTGCATTTTATATTTCTTTGTTGTTGTTGAGAATTTTAGCCGGTGTTTGCTAAGTGTATGCAAGCCACTAGAAGTCAAGGACCACCCTTTGCTCAATTTGATTCATAAACCAATAGAACATTTCGCAGGTTATCTATGGCAGAAAATGATGAGAAATCACATCGAAACAACTAGGATAGGATTCTAGTGCTCAATTTTGCTCGGCCAAACTTGGAAAATGCTTCTAAAGCGATCATCAAGCCGGCCATTACTGAAAATATCGAGTTGAAGAAGGAAAACGTGCGGTTTATTCAAAATACTTTTCAATATAAGGGTATGTCGAACGAGGATCCCCACAGACATTTGATGATGTTCATTGTACTCAATGAGAACTTTCACTATCAAAATGTGTCACATGAATATGTGAAACTCACTTGGTTCCCATTCTCATTAATTGGTGAAGCAAAGGAGTGGCTTCAGAATGAGCCAGCTGGGTCCATTACTATTTGGGTGGTTCCATCCAATAAGTTTATTAAAAGGTTTTTCTCATCGAGGAGAACGAAGGAGTTGAGAAGAATGATCTCATGATTTGTGTAGAGAGAAGGTGAGACCCTAGATCAGGCTTGGGAAAGATACAAGGGATACTTAAGATATTTACACTTATAAGAAATTGAAGAAGATTAATGGGCACAACTTCATAAAGGGGCTAATACCATAGTCTAAGATCTTGCTGGATGCTACAACACAGGAGCAGATCTTGTCCAAAAGCTATGATGATAAAGAGGCTCTAGTGAATCTCATGTCAGTTGAGAGCAAAGATTATCAGGATTCGAGCAGAGGATTTACAGCATCCAAGGTCCAGGAAAGCTGGAGGTTGATGGTGTAACAACAATCATGGAAGATATTAGTCAGTAGTTGAATTTGATCAGCAAGCTAGTGACCACACCAGCTGCAAGCCAAGTTCATCAGGTTCAGCAAGTTTAGACTCCACTGCCGTCATGTGAGGTGTGTGGAGAAGGCTATGCATATTCAGGTTGTCCACTAAACCTAGAGTCCATTTATTTTGTGGGTAAAAAAAGTCATGGTGGAGGTTTTGAAGGAAATGGGTACAATCAGGGGTATAGGAATGCAAAAAATCCCTCCTAGGGAGGAAATCAAAACATTTAGTGTCCCCCGAAAACCTTCTAGAGACCTTAGGGCCAACAACATGATAGTTCTTTAGAGGAAACTATGATGCATCAGATTGTTCAACATACTCAGGTGGTTAATGTGATGCAGATGTCCATCCATGAGTTGGAAAGAAAAATGGGGCAATTGGCCCTTCAACAGACTAACAGACCGCAAGGGGAAATTCTAATCAATATCCAGAAGAACCCCAAGGAGAATGTCAGCATGATCTTATCGCATAGTGGAATGGAGCTGAGTGAAGTAATACCCAGATATAATAAAATAGAGGTAGAGTAGGTTTTGAAGTCTAAGTATGAGGTTGGTGAGTCAAGTAACTCACAACACAAAGTGGTAGAAGCTATACCAGTCCTCCATTCCCATGGAGATTCAAAAAGTAGAAAGAGGACGCAGCTTGTAATAAGTTTCTTGTTGTATTGAAGCAGATACATGTCAATCCACCGCTGATAGAGCTATTATAGGAGGTCCAAAAATATGCCAGGTATTTGAAGGATATCGTGGTAAACAAAAGAAGACTCACTGAGTTTGAGACTGCACCTCTTATGGAGGGTTGCAATTCCCAGGTGCAGAACATGATTCCAAAGAAGCTAAAAGATCTCGGGAGCATCACTTTCTAGTGTTCATTAGGAGCAGAAAAGTTGGTTCAACACTATGTAATATGGGTGCAAGCCTGATGCCTGCATCATTGTTTAAAATATTGGGATTAGGTGAACCACACCCCACCATAGTGATATTGCAGCTAGCCGATAGGTCCCTCACTTATCCTTATGATATAATTGAAAATGCATTGATCAAAGTGGCACCATTAATCTTGTTGGTGGACTTCAAAATCTTGGACTACAAAACTGATACACCAGTTCCCCTCATTTTGGAAGATTCTTAGCCATCGTAGATGCAGTGATAAGGGTGAAATCAAGAAAGATGTCAATGAATATGGATGGCAAGAAGCAATCTTTGAGGTTTTCAGAGCAGCTAGGTTATCACCTCACTATGATGCCTTTAAAATGAGCACAAAGTTAGGTCTTGGAGGATCTAACCATTCAGTTGAACATTAGGTGTTGCGAGTTAATTCAGCAGTCAGTCAGGGTTTTAATCATCTCACTGGAGTGAAGGAGTGAGAACTATTACGTCATGCCATGACATTAAATTAGGTGTTGCACAGGAGGAAACTCGTGAATTTCATGCCACAACTATAATTAAGGCGCTTGATGAGAGGTAACTCATATTTTTAATATTTTTCTTTTGTAGAGACGAACAAGGATTTTTAAGTTAAAGAGCGGGGAAAAGAAGCTAGAAAAGTTCTTAGTTTGGGGAAAAATACCTGGAGTGGGGCACCAGGTGTTGACTTTAGAAGAAAAAAATCAAGTTAGTGTTATGGGTGGCGCACTGCTCCAGGTGCGTGATAGGAAAAAACTTTTTGGGTCCACGGGTCAAATTAGACCCAAGGAACATAAGATTAATAAAAACTCATGACCCATATCTTTATTTTAAATCTCATTCACCCACTCTCTCTAAAAAGTCAAAAGAAAAAAGACAAAAAAATTTCTCTCTCTTCTCTCTTATGCCGTAACTCTCCCCTCCCCTTTCCCCCAATGTTGTTTTGTCCAACAAGCTTGGTGAAACTAGCTTTCTCAACCTAAGTAACTAATTTTATTCTCTATTTTGGTATTTAATGTTATAAGCATGCTCCCATTACCTTTTATCCCCAAGTTGAAAAACCTAAAATCACCATTGTGGGGTGAAAATTTTGAAATTCATCATGTGGGTTTTCATAGCTTAAATCTCATGTTTTCTTCCAGAATATTGCTATATCCTTGTTTGGGTTGCTTGTTTTTTGTTGAATTTTGTTACTCTATGTTATGGGTGTGAAAAGGTGATGAATGGGTGATATGATTATTTCATGAAAATAGTGAATTTGAAGAATTTTTGTAGAGAGAGAAATGGCTTAGTTTATGTGATTCTTGAATTGTTAAAATCACGAGTTGTTGAAAAGTTCATGTTAATTCATGGTGGAAAGTAGTAAAAGTCATGTTAATTGTTGATTGAATTTATTGTGACTACTTCCACCTTTGGGTTGTATGAATTGTGAATTAAAAGTTGGAGAAAGTGAAGGGAATGGCTAAATTGAAGCAATCTTGAAAAGAAAAGAAAAGAAAAATTAAGAGAGGTGTGAGAGAAAAATCATGAAGATGACTTGAAATTGTATAGTTGGTGGATAATTTGGATTGATGAGATTTTGCATGATAATAGGGGAAGACTGAGTACCCTAT
>JACEIK010005995.1:39969-77865 GCA_018107945.1 Datura stramonium
TTCAGGAATACCCAATCATCAACTTAAAACTCAAGCTCTCTCCTCCTCACACCGGATAGGACTTTTGGTGACTCTCAGCTGTTTTCAACCTTTCCTTTATAAGTTGAACTTTCTCCATAGCCTCATGTACTGAATCTGGTTTAATCAGCGCAGCTTCACCGACCTTGAACCAACCAATATGTGACCTACAACTCTGCCCATAAAGAGTCTTAAATGGAGCCATCTAAATGCTGGAATGGTAGCTATTGTTATACGCAAACTCCATGAGAGGTAAGTGATCATTCCAGCTACCCTTGAAATCAATCACACATTCTCTCAACAAGTCCTAAAGATTCTGAATGGTCCATTACCTGACCATCCGCTTGCAGGTGAAATGTTGTGCAAAGCTTAACCTGAGTACCAAGTCCCTTCTGAAATGATCTCCAACACTGGGAGGTAAACTGCGTACCTCTATCTAATATAATGGACAAGTGTACTCCATGAAACCAAACTAACTCCTGAATATACAATTTAGCATAATCCTACACTTAATCGGTAGTTTTGACTGGTAGAATATGAGCTGCTTTAGTCAACCAGTCTACAACTACTTAAATAGAGTCATACTGTAAACGAGTACGAGGCAACCTCGTGATGAAGTCCATATTACATTCCTCCACCTTCCTAGTATGAATGCTGATGCCTTGAAGCACACCTTTGGGTTTTTGATGCTCAACCTTCACCTATTGACAATACGGACACTTAGCCACAAACACTGCTATATCCTTCTTCATGCCATTCCACCAATAAACTTCCCATAGGCCACAGTACATATTGGTGGCACCTAGATGTATAGAATATCTGGAACCTGAGCTTCATGCAACATTCGCTCCCTCAAGTCATCAACACCCTATACACACAAATGATCCTGATAACATAGTACACCATCTCCCCCTTGGGAGAAAACTTCCACCTTATGATTCTGAACGACCTCCTTCAACTTTACTAAAATTGGATCCTCATGTTGTCTAGATTTGACCTCGGTCACCAAGGAAGATTCTGATCCAATTTGAACATTAAAACCGCCATCCGTTGAGTCAACAAGACGAACTCCTAGCCGTGCAAGCCGAGGGACATCCTTCACTAACTCTCTCCTCTCCTTATCTACATGTATCACACTCTCCATAGAAAGCCTTCTAAGAATGTCATTAGCCTTGACTGGATGATAAAGGAAACTCATATCGTAATCTTTAAGAAGCTTCAACCACCTCCTTTGGCGTGGATTTAGATCCTCCTGGTAAACAAGTACTTTAGGCTTTTATGGTCCGTAAGCACATCCACATGGACCCCTTAAATAAAGTGTCTCCAGATCTTCAAGGTAAATACTACTGCTGCCAATTCGAGGTCATGACTCGGATAGTTCTTCTCATGGACCTTCAACTACCATGAAGCATAGGCTATAACCTTACCGTGCTACATTAGTAAGCAACCAAGGTCGATCCTCGAGGCGTGACAATATACCACAAACCCATTGGTACCCTCGAGTAGGGTCAACACTAGTGCTGAGGTGAGTCGAGTCTTCAACTCTTTAAAGCTCTTCCTACAAGCCCTCCTACCATTGAAACTTCACATTCTTCTAGGTCAACTTAGTCAACGGTGCTGCAATTGATGAAAACCCTTCAACAAACCTCCGGTAGTAACCAGCTAAGTCCAAGAAACTCCTGATATTCGAAGGACTAACTGGTCTGGGCCAATTCTTCGCAGCTTCTATCTTTTGAAAGTCCACCTGGACACCCTCACTTGACACCACTTGGCCCAAAAATGCTATGGAGCTTAACCAAAACTTTCACTTGCTGAACTTAGCATATAATTGGCGATCCTTAAGAGTTAGTAGTACCAATCTCAAATGAGAGACATGCTCCTCTTCACTTCGAGAGTATACGAGAATGTCATCTATGAAAACAATCATGTACATGTCTAGATATGTCTTGAACACCCTGTTCATCAAGTCCATAAAAGATGCAGGGGCATTCATTAGTCCAAAAGACTTAACTACAAACTCATAGTAACCATACCTAGTTTTGAAGGTTGTCTTCGAAATGTCACTCTCCTGAACCCTGAGCTGATGATACCCGGATCTGAGGTCTATCTTTGAGAAACACTTGGCAACTTGAAGTTGGTCAAACAATTCATTTAATCTGGGGAGAGGATACTTGTTCTTAACGGTGACCTTGTTCAATTGTTGGTAATCAATGCACATCCGATGGGAACCGTCCTTCTTTCGGAAAAAGAGTACTGGTGCATCCTATGAGGATTTGCTTGGTCTGGTAAAACCCTTGTCTAAGAGATCATTCAATTGCTCCTTCAACACCTTCAGCTAAGCTGGAGCCATTCTATAAGGAAGAATAGAAATAGGTTGCGTATCGGGAAGAAGGTTAATACCAAAACTGATCTCCCGCTCGGGTGGGGGGGTGGATTCCAGATAAATTATCTAGAAACACTTCAGGATATTCACGCACTACAAGAACTGACTGGATAGTTGGTGATTCAGATGTAGCATCCTTAACCCTAACTAGATGGTACACGCAACCCTTAGAAATCATCTTTATGGCCTTAAGGTAGGAAATGAAGCGACCTACAAGCACAGTTGGACTACCTTTCCACTTTAGGACTGGCTTACCTGAAAACTAGAACTCTACTACACGGGTTCTACAATTTACTGAGGCATACATGCATGTAGTCAATCCATTCCAAATATAACATCAAAATATTTCATGGCTAGCTCTACTAAATCTACTGGGGTGACTTTTTGAAGGACTATGATACGGTAGATTCTGTATACCCGTCAAGCTACAACTGAATCACTGATTGGAGTAAAGACTGAGAAGGGTTCTGATATGATTTCAGGACTGACTCCGAAACTACTAGCAACATAGGGCGTCAAAAAAGATAAGGTAGCCCCTAGATATAACAATGCATATACATCAAGGTGGAATACTCATAACATACCAGTGACTACATCTGGAGAGGCCTCTTGATCCTGATGAGATACGAGGCATAGATTCTGTTCTGACGTTGACCACCACCTACACAAGTAGAGGCTCCCATGGTCTATCATAACACTAGTAGTCTGAGTAATATCATAGTGAAGCTTTAAAAATAATAAAAAGCATTTATGAATAAAAACTAAATCATATAGCTTTATACAACTGAAAATAAAACTAAAAATCTAAATCTATGTCTGAAAGCCATCTATATCTGGTGAGTTGCTGGCACAAGCCCCCAGCTAACTCTAAGGTCTACTAAATGAAATATAACTGGAGAAAAACAAACATTGTCCTCGAAAGATGAGGACTCACCACTGGTTCAGCTAAAAACTCCTAGATAAGATCTGATAACAGTGCTGAGACTAAGAACCTGCAGCTTTTATCGTAAAACGATACATCATAGAAGGTATATGTCAGTACTTTGAATATACTGAGTAAGTAGGAGAAAACATAGCACATAATAAATAACTGAACTATATTAACATGAAATGACCAACTGGAATGCTAAAATTGAAAAAACTGAAATATACTGAGATGGTCAAAATGACCCTATCTGATGGTCAAAGACATGCCCTAAATCTAAAATACTGAATTTGAACTAGGATAATCTAAAACTGCACTGACTAGTGGGATAGTCTATAACCGACATATAACAATGTGAGATAGACGTGGAGTCCAATGTATACACCACATCGGTAGGACCCAATATACCTTCCCGGGGTATAGAGGCATGAACTGGGTGATCACAATTCTGGGGCCACAAGGCCAATAAGAATAACCTTTGGTGGCAACGTAGTTTTGGGAACCTAGGTGCACTGGAACCCCGGCCTACTCGATGCTAAGTCCTACTCCCACTGGATAGTTCTATATTAACTACTAAGATGATAACTCAAAACTGGGGCCCAAGACTAAGTAAGGAATACCTATCTAGAAGTACCCTGAGAGTCTTATCGGACCGGATTCTATAACTGGTGTTCTGAGACTAGTCAGAGCTGCTTATCTGGAAGCATCGTAACCGTCTGAAGATCAAACTATAATCTGAAGCTAGGGCTTCTAAGTTTGGTCAGAGCTTCTTATCTAGAAGTGTCATAACCATCTAAAGAACCACTAAAATCTGATAACTCAGTCCAATACTGATAACTGGGAGGCACCACTAACACCTTAAGAAATCACTATAGCCAAACTGAGCAGCTGACATTTTTGGACAACACTAAGTATGCTAATAATCTAACTGAGACTAGACTAACATGTACTTGATTAGGAATTCAACATATACTAAAAATATGGGAGTCCCAAAACTGATAGAATCAAGCTACAGGGAAAACTAGTCCAACCCGCAAGATTCTAATTCTACTGAACTAAGAACTAGGGCTAAATCATTCCACTATATACTAGTTTCACAAAATTTCTAGCAATAGGAAATAATAAAGTAGTTAATATCTTGAGTAATATTCCACTTGAAATTGTAAAGAAACTTATCTGTAAACTTTCTACATTTCAAATCCACAGGGTTGTAACTGATAGATGAAATAGAGAAAGGTTTTGGGGACGCAAGGGAAGAACAATTCCTTTGTTGAATTCCCATATACCTAGATAAGAAATCCCTGGAGAAGAAATCTTGAACTTCTACAACTGACAAGGAGCCCTAGTTCTTGTTTGATAGGAATGACCTGAGTGTCTACGATCATTTTCTGAGAGTTTAAGTGGGGAATGAGGGAGGAAAACCATTTAACCCCTCAAAATTCTCTGAAAATATACTTAAAACGATGTAGTTTAGGGACTAAATAGGTGGGAAATTACAAAAATATCCCCTCAATAAAATCTGGAAAACTGACTGACAGGGGACCAACGGGTCACTCAATGAGTTGTCGGTTAAGACCACGACTTGTTAGGACCAGTCGTTGGTCTTACTGTTCGGGTCCTGGGTTCACTAGATCTTGGAACAGGGAATACCACGACTCATTGGATGAACCAATGGGTCTTTTGTTCCTCCCATGGTTACTGTGTGAGGAAACTTGGAAGGCTTGACAACGGGCAACACAACATCTCGTTGGTGGACCCAACGGGTCGTTGTATCCAGTCGTTATCTTCACTACTACAAGTATAAGTATTTCTAAGCTTGACCCCACGAGTGGTCACAACGACTCATTGTGAGACACAACAGATCATTGTTTCCATTCGTCATCACTGAAAGGAGTTTCTGGGGTTTCACTTAACGACTCACACCACGAGTTGTTGTTTCTGACGACCACTCGTTCTTTGAGTCATGGGGTCCTGGAAGAGGGACTTAGAACTTGGGGACCAACGAGAGACAAGAAGACTCATTGTTTCTCACAACGGGTCATTCCTTATCCTGTTGGTTCCCAAAGGACCACACTGAGCTGACCACGACTGGCACAACGAGTCATTGGAGCTGAGCACAACTCGCTGTCTTAGTCGTTCTAAGGCAAATTTTCTAGTTTTCTTTTGGGTTTTTCAAGCAAGGTCTAAGTATTTTCTAGGAAAGTTTCAGGGTGTTACACTTATGATCTCTGGTGGGACTGCTGATGGTGCCCACCGCCAGGCCTTTGCTAAGAGAATCCAAAGCTATCAATCCTGGCCCTCTTGGCCTCTCTCTTCCGCTCACTCACCTGCACTACCTCCATCTGCTAGCCGTATAGGACTACCTATGAGAAATCAATGTCCTGATGAAGCATCGCAGTCTAAAAATCTTTGACCAAATAGTCTACTATCCCATGTACTAACCAACTCACTCGAGCCCTCTTGTCTTCCACCATCTCAGGTGCATATTGTGATAGGTAGGTGAAATCTAGAGCATACTCCTGGACCGTCATGTTGTTCTATCTCAAGTTCACAAATTTCACTGCTCTGATTTCCCTCATCTCACAGGGGAAGTACCAATCCAAAAATGCGGTATAAAACTCATCCCAACCAATAAGGACAGCTCTAACTGTCCTACTATCCTTCCATTGCGATAACCAAATGCTATCCCTTTCAACTGATAAGAGGCTAAATATGTGCACTCCTCCCCTTTCACCCCCATGATTTGGGTGATTTTCTGAATCTAATTAATAAACTCGTGGGGATCCTCATCCACCTTCGACTCAAGGAACTCTGGAGGGTTCATCCTCTAAAAATCTCCGACTCTTGCCGCTGTCACATTCCCATACTTAGGGACACCACTACCGCCTGTTATTTCACTTGGGCAGACATAGCCTGATCTAACATCTGAATGGCGGCCCTAAATTCTTCATGGGAATCCTGCTCGGGCACATGATCCTCTGAGGCTGGTGGGACCTGCTGGTGCCCATCTCTGTTTCCATTCTAATGGCCATTGCCATTTCAATTTTTCTCAGAGAGAAGGCATGATTCGACAAATGCGTATAGAACGAGTTAGAAGGATAGAGAGACATTTCATCGCACGACATAGATCATGAAAGAAGGGAACATTTCCTAAACAATTCGTAGCCTCTTCGTCATAAGTGTGACGCACTTCACATCCATGAAAAATACTCTACTTAACGCCTCTTTTAGACACCCTAGGACACTTCAAAATCTAATGCTCTGATACCAAGTTTGTCATGACCCGAACATAGGCCCGAATCAAGACACGGGACAAAGAACCCATTAGGCTCCAAGTCGACACATGACATGGACATGTCATCTAAATCTCAACACAATAAATGCGGAATTCTAACATATAAAATAGTAAAAGTCTGAAAATCTGATAACATCGAATATCTAAATACATAACACTAATCTAACACTAAAAACATACTATGTATGATAAGCCTCTACAACCTGACGAGTTGATGGGACAAGACCCCAACTAACTCACTAAACTGAAATTGAACATACTGAATACAACTGATAAAAGGGTGCTCGAAGGATGAGGACTCACAAACTTTAGCGGAGAGATGCTAACTCTGACGATCTAGCTAGCGGCAGGACTGAACCTGAATATCCGAGCATGTATCATGAAATGATACAGCATAGAGTATGCGGTCAGTACGTGGAATTTACCGAGTATATAAGGTAAGTAAAATCGCTAAGTAAGCAAAATCAGAGATCATGCATATCATAAAACATTTCATCATAAGAGTCTGAGAGTAGGGCTTGCATGTTATTATCTGATAACATGATTTAAACATAACTGAATATCATAACTTAATCGAATGACCCAAAGCTGAAACCAATTATTCATAAGTAAAACTGAACATTTGGGTCAAACCTGCTTACAATATAATATCATGACTGATGAACATGCATAACTAAAATTATGAGGAACAATAGGAGACTTGTCATATAATTGATATTACCCTGATAGAGCTTAGGTTGTCCCAACTATAACACTCAAGTGGGCAGAGCCGTCCAAAGCCTTTCCAGGGCTAAGGACGCTGCCATGATATCATATCAAGCGGAAAGCCACTTAGGGCAGGAGAAGATCACAAGGGAGATACAAAACAATCTGAACATACCTACGTTGGCACGTAGTTCTAAGGCACAAGGTTGACTAACCCTTAGCTTACTGGATGCTAGATACTACTCCCAAAAACATGCATATGCCCTCTATCATTTTTCAACGAAACTGAACCATCATGTAAAGACGAAACTGAATCATTATAATACATGTAAAATATGAAACCATAACATGAGGAGCCTTGGCTCAAACAATACCAAGCTGAAAAGAATGGGAGTCTAGACTCTAAAATCTATGTGGTAAGATAATAACATGAAATTTAGATAAATCATGAAACATACTTGATCATATGGGCTTGCCCAAACATAAACATACTTTAAATAGGCTATGACAGTCAAAACATGAATATAGACATGGGTAATTCGAAATCATACTTGCATCATGAACCTCACATCATACTCAGAAACATAGATCATAATCTCATCTTTTCATGAACTTTGGTAATTGGGCATCATAATTTGTAAAACTTTGAAAACATAATTTTTAATTTAAAACATTAAAAAGCATGCCCGTGACTCATAATTCAACATTAGAAATATGAATAGATTATACCTATGATTGGTACTTAGAGAATTCACAAATTGGGTTAAAACCCCATAGATTCATCAACTAGGATTTTCATGAATTTGAGAAGGGATTGTACATGGGAATGGATGAATACACCCATTCATAACCCTAAATACCTGGGTAAATTTTATTTCTCAACCTTCATGAATGCCCAAAGGAAATTGAAGAAGAATTAATGAATTCTAAGCTTAATAACACTTAGGAATTTCTAGGCTTGCATGCATGGAGAGGGATAAGTTTAGAATGAGATAAACCCTCTTAAAACAGACCTATCTGATCTTAAAACGACATAATTTAGGTCTTAGGAACTTAGGAATTATGGAAAAGGCCTTACTAAAGTCGCATGAAAAGTCATACTTCCAGTCCCAACAAGAGACTTGACGACTCGTTGCCCATGACTACGACTCATGGCCTGCTCCCATTACCAACACTGGAAAATGTGCCTCTACTGGTCACCGTGAGGGACACCACAACTCATACTGTATCTGACGACTCGTGGTGACTAACCATTAGGTACACTGCCAAACCCTTCAACATCCAAGTCAAACTCCTGACCACGACCAACTGTATGACTCGTGGCCTTGACCACAAATCGTGACTTCACTCGTGGTTAACCCCTAGACTAAAAATCCAACCAAACTCTCCCTTCACTCCAAGAATCACCTAACGACTGGTGGTGCACCTCACAAATCACTGGGTTATACGTCCTGTGACCTCATGCAGACACTCCTTTTTTCTCCATTTCAACCCTCGGGTCTGATCCCTGGGCTTTCGTGGTATTAGATGAAAAGGATTCATCCATTTTTTATTTTTGTGTCTTGATAAAGTATCATGGCCGCTCTTTCGGCCGATGATTTGGAAAATGTGTTCGTGACTGTTAATGAGAAAGTTGATAATGCGAGCGTGATCGTCCCACCAATGGTAAATGTTGCCTCATTCAAAATTGACAACAATGTCTATACTCTTCTAAAGGCTGAGGGACAGTCTCGCAAATCCATGGACGACAACTCCCATCAACACTTAAAAAATTTCTTGGAGGTGTGAAACCTCCATAAACAAAATAATATTTTTGATGATGCTATCCGGCTTCGAGTATTCAAATACTCATTGACCGGAGAGGCGAGGGATTGATTGCATAGATTCCCTCAAAACTCAATTCCTACTTGGTAAGAGTTTGTGTGTGTCTACCTAGAGAAATGGTTTCCGCCTAGAAAAAAAGTGGAGAAACGGGATAGGATATTCTATTTTCGATAGCTACCTAGAGAATAATTGTTCGAAGCATGGTAAATATTCCGACAATACATTCTTTTGGCACTCAACCACAGGTTCCCGGACCATATCTTGTTGGAGAAACTTTACACCGGGTTAGATACCTTGACAAAGTCTATTGCCATTAATACTGCAGGTGGGTGCTTCATGAACAAAGACATTCAATAGAATTGCCACCATTTTGGATAAAATAGCGAAACACAAGCATGCTTGTCACGGTTGGGGCCAAAATAGAGGGAAAATGTTGGAAATCCTTCTTTATATCATTTGATGAAGGAGAATTGGAGCGTGATCAGATGATGGCCACTATGGAAACCAATATAGCTCTCCTCACAAAGAAGTTTACCAAATTCGAGGTCAAGAAAGTGCAAGCTATTAATTAGAAAATGATCGGAGTGTAATACGGGAATGGATGCCCTCCTCCTCCATACCAATATAAACCATTGCAAGAGAAACCAAATGCCAACTATGTTGGTAACTCATCTAATAGCTATAAACTACAATATCAACAAGGCCACACCTCTTCTTCGTGCCAAGGGAAATGGAGACCTCAGCCGCAAGGTCAAGGTCAATATTATCCTCAAAATGATATGGTGGTCCAAATCAGAATTGGAAAAATGATGGGAATTACCATAACAGAGGCTATTCTTCTTATGCTCCGCCTAGAGGTCCTCCCTCTAACTTCCAAAATTAGTGGGAAAGACCTTCAAATGATCATAGAGGCTCGAAGCTTGAAGGGATGCTGGAAAATGTGCTTGTCAACCATGAAAAAATGGATGCGCATCTTAAGAGTCTCACAGAGATTGTAGGCTCTCACATATATTCCATTTAAAAATTAGAGCAGCGGGTGCGGGACCTTTCCCATGACCAACATCCAAAGAAAAAGGGCCATCTCCCTAGTGACATAGTGTTGAATCCAAACGGACATATGGAACCTTCAAATGCTCAATGTATGGCCATAGTCACAAGAAGTGGAAAGAATGTGCAACCTCTTGATGTAGAGATTGAAGATGGCGTGGTGGAGGAAAAACCTGAAGTAGTGATTGAGTTGGATGACCAAGAAGTGAGGCCCAAAAATCCTTGTGTTGATGAGATAGTTGAGGGTGGATCCAAAAAGCCACCATGTCAAGAAATTCAAAAAGATGTGTCAGTTTCCCCAAAAGAAGGGGGAAGGCCAAGAGAGTAGTGGAAGACTTTGTAGAATACTTTCCTCTGCTTGTCCCTCCATTTGCATAAAGAATTTCTCAACAAGCCCTTAATGTAAGAGTAGCAAAGAATATTGAGAGGCTTAAAGATAACCGCGGTGGTGATGTAGTGTTGAAGTTCTTGAAATGGGGAACACATTGATCATCAGGAAGAACGGGCTGCATTCATCGGCGATGATGCTGCTCTATATCCATGAAGGCAATAACCTGGCTCTTCTACCACTAAGGTGGGACATGGTGAGGAAATGGTGGGCAAGGCAACAAGATTGTAGGCACAAATAAATTTCCTGAAAACGAAGACTAGGCTTCAACATCCCAAAGGATGGTGCCACAAACCTGGCTTCAACGTCCCGAAGGATGGCTTTTCAAGAAAGTCGAACAATAAATTTTTTCATAAACATAAAAGTTGTCCCTATAAAATGGGTTGGCTTCTACATCAACCTGGATGGTTTGTCAAGCTACTCAACTCAAAAAAAACATTTACTCTACTTATAAATTTAGTTGATATATAACTTGAAAAACTACAATACTTGTTACAAGCTAACTTACCCAATATTTGTAGTCCTGTACTACTTTAAGGATCAGCCATTCCATGACTTCTAAAGAGAAGAAAAAGAGAGAATTTCTAAAACACTCAGATTATTAAATGAATATAAGAAATTTTACGAAAAGATTTCTTCTCCCCTCCATTGTATAACCGAGCCTCCTTTATATAGGAGTTGGGAGACTACTACAAGATATACATGGCACACTTATATTACAAGATAAACCTAGCACAATTATCTACATATGGAGCCATAAAAATATGAAGGGCCTAATAAAACAAGAGACAACTATGCCTAATCATGTGAAAACATGTGAACAACCTAATATGTACAATAAAAAATCATGTGTAGACATGTGATAGTGGGGCTGGATGTTGTCTTCTTTTGAGAAGCATGTGGAAAGCATATGAAGGCATGTGAAGTCGGGCCCAATTATGTCTTGATAGCCTGAGGCAATGAACCTCCAAAATCTTATGAACATCCTCAACCATTATCCAATGGGGTAGCATTTTAAGGTGTCGATTATCGGCCTGAGCATCCTTCATTCGTATTCCATTGAAACAACTATTATTTTCCAAGAACCTTTTCTATGATCTTGTGAAGTCGCATTTTCTGCTGGCCGTTCCTACCATGGCATGCTCCATTTTTTATAGTGTTGTGATTAAATATTTAATCTTATCCTTCTGATGTCATGGGTGATATCATCTTTGGTGATTTCACAGGGTACTTGATACTATTTTGTTGCTTGTCAGTCTTTTTCCTAGTAAGGATGATTATCAGTGTGGTTGCACTATTCCTTTGACCATATTTCTTTGGAATACACTTATTTTTCTAGAAAATAAACCTTTTTCCTTCATAATACTCGTCTTCCAAGGACAAAATAGAGACTGAAAATTTCCAACAAAATGAGAGTTTTGGCTCAGCATGCACTTTTCTGTCAATTATCTTTATCGGCCGACATAGCATGAACACCTTTGCATCATATGAATTTTTAAGGTATTGAAACCAATATTTTCATGGCCTAAACCACAGTAGAAATATTTTTAAAGTAGGTTCAATCTTGTGAAAATCACACTCATCGCCAGTATGACTCTATTTTGGTTGTCGTAGACAGGTTAACCGAAGACGCTCATTTTCTATCGGTCAAAACCATTGATTCTGTTACACTCCAAAAAAATTTTGGTGATTATTTCATTTCTGTATTCTATGTTAAGGGATATAAGGGTTGTATATTGTTCATAGATGACAAGGGAAATATGTACGAATGGAAAAACAAAGTGTATGTGAAGTTTATAAGTTAGGGTTACATTTAAATGATCATATCTCCCAATATATAATGAACTAGAATCCCCAAAACCTATAAAATTAAATATATTCGAGTGTAGTTTTCATAGCATCAAACGTTTCATCAACTGGAGTTCGTAATAAAAAGTTATAGACGTTTTACGATGGCACTATTGGGCAGTGACATGGCCACTGCCCAAACATCCTTATATTTTAAGTTTTTTGTTATGAAATCATTTTCAAATTTTCAAGGTTTGAGGTGCTTTCTTACCCTATAAAATCCTCTCTCTTTTCCATTAGCAATGGCTAAGAAACCAAGAGGAAATACGTCAAGAAAACACTGTCAAAACTCAAGCAAAAGTTAATGGATGTGAAGGCAACGTTGTGGTGAAATTCTTGCTGCCTTGTAGCTTCATTTTGGCAGTATTGTTGCTTCGTTTTTGGGACTATTTGGAGCTAAAGTTATACTCCATTTTAGTAGAAATTATTCATAAGAAAATTAAATCACTTCCCTCTTTTGAAATATCTAATAAGTGTATGAATTTTTGAAGAAAAACTAGAAGAAAGTTATGGTTTGTATGTTGACTTGATGCAGTTGTTGTGCTGTTATGTTTCTGCATTTTGGGAAGCAAGATTGCTGCGTTATTGGGAAGTTATATGGAGGAAAATACTTCTATTATATCAAATAATATTCTAATGTAAAGGTTAAGTGTTTCTTATTGCTAAACTTGCCTAAAAATCATAGCTAAAGCTAGAAGGTGGAGGTTATGTTGGGCTGTCATTGTTGGTATGTTGTTCTTGAAGTTCTGCTTGTGTTTGAAGGTTGGAACAGATGTGTTTTGCTGAGAATATACTCTATATTTGTGGGAGTTTTTCATGAGAAAATTGAGGTAATTTTCAACCTCTATTTTCTCCCAAAGTAGTAGAAACAAGTTGAAATAAGAAATGCTAAGTGTTGCCTTATTTTGTTTGTGTTGTGACTGCCTATTGATGTAACGATTGGCTTGAAACATTCTTGTCACTTTTTGATAAACTCAAGTAATTTAAGGGGATAAATTTCTGGTTGTTGAAAGAAAGAAATGACATAAGAAAGCTCGCTGAAAAAATGGTATGTAAGGCGCTATTTGCCTCTTGATTTACATGCACGAATTCATGCCGAGGATGAATTTGGCATTCCCCTATACTTAATATTCTATAGTAGAATATTATGATTCTTCCTAGTTTTAATAATTACTTGGTATTAAGTTGTGTATTTGCTAAAGAGTTGGAATACATGAATGTAAAGTGAAGACGGAAATTGCCTTCGATGATGGTCATAGTTGTAAATTGAGTTTGAAGTCCCCTCGGCGTGGCACTATGAGTTGTTCCTTTACACTATGTTATGTATTTGTGGTGTCAAAACGATTTCACATTATTTTTTCTAAGTAAATTGGTAAACATGGAAAGACAATGACGCGCGGATGACCTAATATTTTAAATCGGTTTTAACTAAATAAGAGCTAATGAGGTAGAATTGTTTATCCTCCATCATCTTCAACTATATCAAAGGTATGCGATTTTTAGAAAGCATTTCGGATGTTAACTCAAGTAGTGACGTTTCAAAAATCAGCAGTTGAAATTAATGGCAGGGTCTAGGGGAAATACTTTTGAGAGCTCTAGTACCGGGGAGTTTTGAGCCTAAATCCCCTAGCCATCACGGATCAATACTTACCATGGGAACTTCAATGAGTTCGAGTTAGTATGTTTGTTTACCTAAAGCAGCGCAACATGAGTATTCACGAATATAGTCTCAGGTTTAGTTCTTTGGTCTGATATGCTTTAAATAGGATGCGGAATATGAGGGATAGAGTATATCAATTTGTATTAGGTTTGGGACCCTATATGGTTTGAGAGTGTTTGGGAATTATACTCAGAAAGAAATGACTATTGCTCGGATACAAGAATTTTCTCAGAAGATTGAGGAATCTGATTTTCCGTCTCCAAGTACCGACAAAGAAGTAGAATAAAGTGGGGAGACCAAGTAAAAAGGATTATTTAAGGCCCAATGTAGCGTTTCAAGGACCAGGGTGGCCAGATATTCAGTTTCTCCTGGAGATTTAGTTCCTTCTTTATCCCAAGATCAGTCTTTAGTTTTTGTTACCAGGATCATCAATAATGGGCCATGGTAAAAGCAAAGGTAAAAGCGCAGATTCAGATTTAACATTGATCTTGTTTCTTAAGTAGTGAATGGAAAGTGGTATTGGAGTTAATCATCTGTCGTGATAGTGTATACATTTTTTTATTGTTAGAAAATTTCATTGATTATGTGGTGTTAAGGCATGCCTTTCTCATGTTAGATAAATAGATTGTGTTGAATAAGTATAGTTTGATATGAAGCAACGACTGGAAAGGATATGTTTATGAATATAAGGAATATATGTTTATGACAGAAGACAAGGATGAGTTAAAGGTGTTATAACATTCGAGGATGAATGTTTCAAGGGGGGGGGGAGGATGCTACACCGTGGAAAATTTTTGGTGATTATTTGATGTTTGTTAGCTATGTTAAGGGAAGTATGGGTTGTATATTGTTCGTAGATGACAAGAAAAATGTGTACGAAGGGAAAAAAAGTGTATGTGAAGTTTATAAGTTAGGGTTAAATTTAAACGACCATATCTCCCAATATATAATGTACTAGAAGCCCCACAACATATCAAATTAAATATTTTCGAGTTTAATTTTCATAACATCAAACGGATTGTCAATCGGAGTTCGGAATAACAAGTTATAGGCATTTTATGGTGGCACTATCGGGTAGTGACATGGCCACCGCCCTAAAATGGGCCATCGCCCAAACATCCTTATATGTTACGTTTTTTGTTATGAAATCATTTTAAAATTTTCTAGGTATGAGGTGCCTTCTTACCCTCTAAAATCATCTCTCTTTTCCAGTGGAAAAGCCTAAGAAACCAAGAGGAAATTCCTCAAGAAATCACCATCAAAACTCAAGCAAAAATTGATGGAAGTGAAGGCAACGTTGTGGTGCAGTTCTTGCTAGCTTGTAGCTTCATTTTGGCAGTGTTGGGGATGCATTGTTGGCTGCTTTAACCCCACTTCTGCTCAACATCGATGCTCACGCTTACTTCCTCAAGCAGTGGAAGACTCAATGCCCAAGCAATTACAGTTGTTGCGTGTTTGGGACTATTTAGAGATAAAGTTATACACCATATTAGTAGGAATTATTCATAAGAAATAGTAAGTAATTTCCCTATTTTGAAATCTCTAATAAGTATATGAATTTTTGAAGGAAAACTAGAAGAAAGTTATGGTTTTATGCTGACTTGTTGTAGTTGTTGTTCTGTTATGTTGCTGCGTTTTGGGCAGCAAGATTGCTATATTATTGTGAAGTGATTTGGAGGAAAATATTCTTATTATATTCAACAATATTCTAATGCAAAGGGTAAGTGTTTCTAATTGCTAAACTTGCCTATGTATCCTAGCTAAAGCTAGAAGTTGGAGGTTATGTTGGGCTGCCATTGTTGGTATGTTATTCTTCAAGTTCTGCTCATTTTCTATGGTTGGAACAGCTGTGTTTTGCTGATAATATACTCTATATTTGTGGGAGTTTTTCATGAGAAAAGTGAGGTAATTTCCTACCTCTATTTTCTCCCAAAGTTGTAGAAAAAAGTTGAAATAGGAAATGCTAAGTGTTGCCTTATTTTTTTGCATTGTGACTTCCTATTAATGTAACATTTTGGCTGGATAAATTGGCTTGAAACATCTTTTTCACTTGGTGATAAACTCAAGTAATTTAAAGGGCTAAAGTTCTGGTTGTTGAAAGAATGAAACGACTTAAGAAAACTCGCTGAAAAAAAGGTATGTAAGACGCTCTTTGTTTCTTGGTTTTCAAGCACGAATTCATGCTGAGGGTGAATCTGACATTCCCCTGTACTTGAGATTCTGTAGTAGCATATTATTATTCTTCCTAGTTGTAAGAATTACTTGGCATTAAGTTGTGTATTTGCTAAAGAGTTGGTACACGTGAATGTAAAGTGAAGAGGGCAATTGCCTTCAATCATGGTCATAGTTGTATATTGAGCCTGAAGACCCCTCAGCATGGGAACTATGCGCTGGTACTTTACATTATGTTATGTATTTCTGGTGTCAAAGCTATTTCACATTATGGTTGCTAAGGAAATTGGTAAACATGACAAGACGATGACGCACGGATAAACCTAATATTTAAAATCAGCTTGAACTTAATAAGGGCTAATGAGGGTAACGAAATGGAATTTCCTTACAATAGTTACCTACCCTATTATATTCATGTTTTAAGGTACCTAGGGCCATGAGAAAGTTCCCTGATCCCTATCCCTTAAGCTAAGCGACTAATTAATGCATTTCTTAATTAACCGATACGTTAATCTTGGAAAATAGAACCCGAATGGATAAACTATTGATATTTCTATGGAACAATTTTTATGGGTAGGTTATACACAATATCTTGATGTTAAAAACTTATAAGAAAATCATATATATATATATACGTTTATGCTTACGTTCAAGTTACGCACTAAAGCGGCAAGGATTGCCTTTAGAAAGCCGCTATATTTTTATTACAGCACTTGAGTTATCTAGACCTCCTAAGAATTTCTTAAGGATTTGAGTAGACACGTTGCTTGTTCTTTGAATGTTGTAGATGTGTAACGAAATTAACCTAAGTGTAAAAGTTGAGGCGCTAGTAGCAAAGGAGAGATAAGAGTAATGTTGGACCTTTTAAGATAATGTGTGAATTGTATGCCCTCTGTCCATAGTTGATTTCAAAAACCTTTGAGCGATGTTAAAATATGAGCAAGACGATGTTTAAGAGACAAGGTTGGCAATTAGGTAAAAAGGTAAGTGCGTATAAGAATTGTTGGAATAGTGAACATGAGAGTAAATAATTAAGTAGGGAATGACGAATCTTGTCTGGAAAAGAATTTAAGATGAATTCGAAAACTAGAGCTAAAGGTTGTTGAATTAGATGATAAGTGTTACGATTGTTAATGAGTTAGGCAAATGGATAGCAAGATTTACCCTTTTCTAAAGACTTTTAGCAAAATAGTTATAGATAAAGTTTTTTATGTTAAGTTGTGTTAAGCTAATGAAAGGAAAGTAAAGTGTTAACTTCTTATGAAATGATTAGAATCAAATATTTTGAGATAGTGACTCAAGCTAAAGAGAAGTTCTTCATTGTACTTTTAAACAATTATCATTGATTATTTGTTCTAAGAGTTGGATTAACTTTTTCAAGTTTTAAAGGATTTTTTTTCTTGGAAGATTCTAAACTGTTTATAATGCCCTAAGCTTTTCTAAGCTCCTTTTATGTTGGAAAGTTTCACACGAGCCTTTCCTATATTGTCTAAAGCATGACTATAAGTCTTTATTTATCTTAAGGCAACCCCTATACAAATTCCTAGAATTTTTACGTTAAAGAGCTCCAAGTTTGAGATGCGCGAGTTATGTCTTCATGTTCATAAATTACCTTGAGATGTGATATGACGTGCGACGAATGAGGTATGCTCACGATTCTTGATATGAAAGTCAAACGAGTATAAGCACAGCATGAATGTTAAGATTGTTAATAGAAAATTTTAAGTTAAGCTATTCTTCTCTGCTCCCCGTGTTAGTATTGCTAGGAGATGTTTAAAATCATGAACGTGTGTCTACATAGTCTTTATGATATTCCAATCCTAGGAACTTCCCTAGAATTCATTCACAACATATGTATATATTTAAATTCTAAATGAAAGACCTATATGTGTATGGCATAATTGTAGTATTTAGGGTCGTGTGGTAAGATCCTACACATGTTATCGTTACTGAATCGGCATATTTCATGGTTCTCAGTATACAAATAGTCTGTATGAGCCCTATTTGCTCCATTTATGATTTTTATTGAGATTTATTTTTATGAGATTTATTTTTACTAATCCAGCAAGTGGCGCCTACTAAGATATTTTTATTTGGTGTGGTACGTGTTGGAGATATTGATATTAACCTGTGGTACGCCAAACCGGAGATATATTTATTTTACCCTAGTATGGTACACCGTATGAAAATACTTTATTTTACCCTAGTGTGGTACGCCATTTGGAGATATTTTTATTTTTACTGATGTGGTATACCGGCTAGATATATTTTTATTTTACCCTAGCAGGGTGCAAACCGGTTATGAATTTTATATATATGAATTTATTGTTGGCCGGTCACGCATTACAGCTTATAGTTTCCTTTCTTGTGTATTTATTAATTGCATTTTCATCTCATTATAGAGTTGTTATCAGATTTCTGATTTCAAGATTCCGTGCTGTTACTATATTCCTGTTCCCCGGTTCAGCTTATCTTGAGTTTATTTATGTTTAGTAAGTTGTTATCAATTACAGTTGCGCAGTTCCGTGTTATAAGTATCCTTTATATGTTTATGTGCTAAGTCGGTTTTTACAGATTATTATCTCATATTTACACTTTTAACCTTACATACTGGAACAGAGGATTATTCAGACTGACGGCCCTTTTTTGCTAGAGGACTCATGCTTCAGGTACAGTGTACGTTGGGATTACAGAAGGTGAGAAGTTCGTGAGATCTACAGATGTGTTGGTATTCTCCTTTCTTCCCCGGGCTGGGTGGCTTAGTTATATATGCTTGAGTTTTGAGGATTTAAGCATGGGTACCTGAGCCATGTTCACCATCAAATTAATTAAATCTAAGAGTCTTTGTGGACTTAGTGTGTATAGCGTTATTCCGCTTGTGTCTGGCTCGCTTATTGCTTGTTTTATCATACCATTGCGTTGATTTCATTTAGTTATTTACCCTATATTGTCGGAGACCATACGGGTCCGCCTTATGCTCGCTGATTGTGGATGTGGCCTATATGGCCTAAGTGTGTTACGCTTACATATATGTCATAGTCGATTTCTCGATTAATCATGAATCGAGTGCGCCGTGCCCTACCCCAATTTTGGGGTGCGGGCTGCATTTGCGTAGGATTATGCCAAACTATACATCCCGTAGCTCAAGGTTTCGCTTGTATGGAGTGCCCTTGTCCATTATATCGCCGAGGTACCCAATTTACCTCTCAGCTTTGGAGGTTGTTTCTAAAGGGCTTGGTACTAAGTTGCTTTCCGGCATAACATTTCACCTACAAATGGATGGCAAGCGGAGCGGACAATTCGTACCTTGAGGACATGTTAAGAGCATGCTTGATCGACTTCAAAGGTAGTTAGATGATCATTTGCCTCTTATTGAGTTTGCATACAATAACAACTACCATTCTAGTATCCCAGATGGCCCCGTTCGAGGTTTCCCTAAGGGCGGAGATGTAGATCTCCTATTGGATGGTTTGAAGTTGGTGAAGCGTGATCATAGGACCGTAATTGGTCCATGAGGCTACAGGAGAAGGTTCACTTCATACTTATCGTGTTTAAACAAATTAAAAGCTCGGCCAAAAGTTCTATGCCAATGTGAGAAGGAGAGAACTTGAATTCAAGTGGATGATTGGGTGTTTCGAAGGTGTCTAATGAAGGGGGTGATGAGCTTTGGAAAGAAAGGAAAACTCGACCCTCGTTATGTTGTCCCCTACCGTTGTGAAACAGTTGGCAAGGTGAAATATGAATCATAGTTGCCCCTTTAATTACCTTCCATGTATCCTATTTTTCATGTATCGCCTAAAGAAGTATTTGGGTGATCAAGCTCTAGTTGTCCTCGTGGACAGTGTTGGTGTGGAAAGACAAATTTTAGATATGAGAAGGTTCCCGTGGAAATACTCGGATCGTTAGGTTCAAGGCTAAGAAACAAGGAAGTAGTTTAGTGAAAAGTTTTATGGAGGAATCAACACGTTGAGGGAGCTATGTGGGAAGCCTAAAAGAGTGCTTGCTAGATACCCACACCTATTCCCTTCCAAACCTCCGCTTCAGTTTGAGGTATCGCTTATTGCTCTAGTACTCTATTTAGTTTTCATGTTCAAATTATGTGACCAAGTTTCTTTTATGTCAACATATCTATGTGTGATTCAATTTAGTTCAACATGTAGTTCGCCTGAGGTAGTCATTCCTGTCAGTTTTCACTTAAATGATCATTATTTGAATAGGATGATTGCACTTCTCTGCTTTTCTGTATAGTTTTCAACATTCGAGGAGGAATTTTCCCAAGGGGAGATATTATACCCCGAAGCCCAAATATCAAACTTTGGGAGTTGAACAGAGAAACTAGAAATCTTGCACTTGGTCACGTAACAAGTCATTCTATGAACTATGGGGTATCTTGAGTCGTGGAGTGACTTTTGGTGAGGTACAAGACTTGAGTTTTAATTTTTAGGTTTTGAAGTCCTCACTTAATTGACCACAAGGCGTGGTCACCACCAAGACCTCTTGAGTTAGTCATTGTCAACTGATATGGGAAGGTGAAGAAAAAGAGGCAAGCTTACGGGATTGTCCCACAAATCGTGGTCGACACCACGATTCGTGGTGAGCTGTGGTCACTGGTTGAAGATCAATTGAAATTTGGATAGTGAGGATGACAAGCGGTGACCATAGTAACAACTCGTGGAGGTTCCCGCGGGCGAGCCCCAAATGAACTATTTGACTATGCACTCACGACCGACGCCGCAGTCATGGTCTTGGGTAGCGAGTCGTCTAGTCCCTTGTGGGACCGGAAGCCGCTATTTTCTATGAATTTAGTAAGGGCTTTTTCATAGTTCATAATCCTAAGGTCTAAACTACGTCATTTTAAGCTATGAATGATGAGTTTTAAGAGGGGTAAGTCCATTTTAGGCCATTCTTACTCATGCATGCAAAGTTAGAGAGCTAGAGAGGTGATCAAGCTCATTTACTTCAAGTTTTCTTCAATTCTTCATTGGGAAATCAAGGAGTGATAAAATCAGTTCTTCCCTAGGTATGGAGGGTTATGAATGGGTCAATCCGCTCACACCGTGCCCAATCTCTCTTCAAATCATGAAAATTCCTATGTTGATTCTACGGGGTTTTAGCCCAATGCATGAAATTCCTAATTCTCTACATGGGTATGATTTAAATGTGTTTTTGCTATTGAAATTACTGAATCATCGCCATAGTTTTCGTTGTTTTCCATTAAAAGCATGTTTCAAGCTTTATTAATCAAAAGGCCCATCTATGAGAAATGCATGAAAGTTTATATCTATGACGCAATGTTCAAGTAATATGAGATATTATTGATGAAAGCCTGTTTTCAAGTTACCCATGTTTATAATCATGTTTTCGAGTGAATTGAGTATTTTCAAGAATGTTGAAGTATTGGGCAATGACCGACATGTTAAAATATGATTTATGATTTACCGAATTGAGCTTACCACATGGTTTTGGAGCGAAGACTCACAATTATTTTCAGCTTGTGGTATGGTTAGAGCTAAAACTTCTCATATATATAAATTTCATATTTGAGATGTATTTGATTATTGAGCTACGTGAATAGACGATGGTGAGGTTCGTTGAAATACGATGGAGAGCATATGCATGTTTTTAGGAGTAGTCTCTAGCACCTAGTAGGCTAAGGGTCGATCACCCTATGCCTTAGAATTACGCGCCATCAAGGTTATTACTTATATATATACTACTTTGGGACCTCTCTCGTGAGCTATCCCCTGCCCCGATTGGGCCTCGATCTTGATATCGATATCATGGTATTGTCCTTAGCCCTGGCAAGGCTTTGGACGACTATACCCACTTGAGTGTGATAGTTGGGACCACGTAAGCTCTATCGTGGTATAAGTTTGCCATTGACGAGTCTCCCATTGTTCCTCATGATCTCGCCATGCATGTTTATCACTCACGATATATATATATATGTTCTAAGAAGGTTTCACCTGTGTTTAGTTTTACTTATGATTATCGACTTAAACTTTGCCTATTCGATTTAGTTACTTACATTATGTTATGTTGAGATTATGATTTAAAAAAATAACATGTTAGCCCTACACTCAAATTCTTATTTTGAATATGTTTTATAATATGCATATTTTAAACGACACAGAATTATTTAAGTGGTTTGTTTGTGTACCTCGCATACTCGATACCTTCCACGTACTGACATACTTATGTTGTATTGTTTCATGATACAGCCTGCATCGACTCCAGCCTCGTATGTAGCCAGCCTTTAGGAGTTAGCATCCCACATCTATTAGTGAGTCCTCATCTCCCGAGGACCATGCTTTATCAATTTCCTTTATGTATTCGGGCCTCAAACTTAGAGTTTGTTGGGGTTTTGTCCTATCAACTCATCACACTTAGAGGCTTTTCGCATTTGAGAATGTAATCACTTTCGCATTCGTGTCTATGTTATGTCTATTTCGATGTTGTGCTTATTTCGTACTTCCTCATGACACATAATTCTTCCGATTTTAATTGATTGAGTTAGATGTATTTTAATGCCATGGGTCGACTTGGAGTCCCTCGGTTTCTTGTCCCGCATCTCAATCCTAGTATATGTTCGGGTCGTGACAAGATATCCAGATGACATGTGGAAAATGAGTCATCTCAAGTGACTTAGATTGTTTGTATTTCAAATGGACCATGTCTAAATTGTTGCATTCGTTTCACTTGCGCCCATCTCCTTTGTTGTTCTTGAAAGAAGCGGAAAAGTGAGGTGCCTCGGTGGATAGATCTCATTGCATGTTTTCCAATTTCATAATTTGTGGCTCGATAAGGCAGCATTTTGAGAGGATTAATACGCCAAATACACTCCTCGTTTAGAAAATGTAAGGGATCGTTGTATCCAAATAAATATTCTCGACATATGTTGGGGTCGATTCCCAGAGAGACTAGTGAATAATGTGTGCAAACGTAGTTTTAGGAAATTAAACACTCCGCACCAATGAAGGAAAATATAATAGAAATTGGGAACATAGAGTTAAAAATATCGTGGATTTCAAATCATCTTTCCAAAATAGCAAGATAACCAAAATTGATAGACAATAATGAGAGAAGACTAGAGGTATGGTGTAGATGGGGTGCTAATCAAGTAAGGATATGCGAGCTCATCAAATCATTGCGAATATGTGTAAATAACTTTAGGAAAGATGACATCCTATGTTTTTCAATCTCATAGATATCTTTTGGGCTCGAGTCCTCTCCAACCTCAAGACACAGTTCAATTAGCCCAATAGTGTTTGGGTTGATAGCTGAGCTATTTCTAGCGATCAACTACTAATTAGGACGATGAACATGGGTTTGAAGCACAGCCCAACTCCACACAATCACATCCATTCCCACCCTCAAATTCTCTCCCAATACTTGAATTCTTCTTTTCCAAGCTAAATCAAGTAAGAAAAATAAACCGACATTTGCAACTATGGATCATCAATTATAAATTGGAGAGAACTCAACAGATTTACACTAATTAACCAATATTAAGATGAATCTATCAACACCCACCTAATTCAACACCCATCATCACAAACCTATAGTTGATTATTTAATCACTTCTAATTAAGAAATTAAAGAGTAAATATATCAATAAACTCACAATTTCATTAGTAAGAGAAAGAAAACTCAAATCAAAATATTTCGCGACAATAGTTATCTTACAAAGAAAGAAGAAGAAATAAGAAAAGCAATATCTACACATTCCTCCAATGGAGTTCTTTCGTTGTTAGACACAATTGCCCCCGTTCGTGCATTTTGTCACCCTAGCAAGACCGGCGGTTCGCTAGGTACACTCCACAAACAAATATCCGTCATCATTTGCTCCTCCACTATTTCCAATATTATTCTGGGCCGTGATCTTTGCAATTGGCCAACCTCTAACCGCCCTCCACCGATTACTTTGCCCCTTGGTCTAGCAAGTTCTGGCGCCTGTAGGTGATTTTGACTCAAGCAGTCACCGATTGATGACCATGACGCTGGTTGCATTTGTTCTTCAAATCGCGGGTCTCTACGTTTGACCGGCATTTCACTATGTCCTCCGGTGGAGTGCCACTCGATTTCTTCATTTTACTCCACTTTTGCTCGTCTTGAATTGCATGTATACACATAAAAAGACAAAAATCATAAAATCTATCCAAATGACTTGAAAACTAAGCTAAAGCTCAAGTTTAAGAGCCTTATAAGTTGGTAAATTACCAACTCATCGAGGATGTCTATTCAACTTTTTCTCAATGTTCTCCACCTTGATCATCATCTTGTTCTAGGTGTGAGAAATGTATTTTAGAGAAGTGCCAATATTGGTCAACAGTTTTTTTTTGCCAAATGACGTTCTTCGATTGCCAATTCATCGTTGTTGGTGGTTTCTCTCAGCTGGACAAAGACAACATTTTTCTTTAGATTTTTGGTTCATGGCTCAAGAATATTTTTCAAAGGGTTGTTGTGAGGGAATTAAGTGGTATGGGATTCTAACATGGATGGACTGATCATGAAGATTTGAGACTCATGAGATTTTATGACTGAGAAGGCATCGACCAATCTTGGAGATTTCTATGAAATAAGGAATTCATATTTTCTAGAGGGACAAAAGAGAACCGATGGATGGATCCTCATATTTATATCTTTTTTTACTGTACTTTTCCGAGCAACTTTCCTTTTTCTTATGTTTGGCTCTCTTCCCATGAATCTTATCCTCCAGGCACCCTTGGAAATTTACTTAGTATCCCCTGGGATAGTGCCCAGTAAAGGAACATTGGACCACCATATACTACGACCTTCTAGATTGAACTATTTTATCCATTCATGTTCACTCACAATAACCGGGAGGTTTAAAGAAAATGCATCTATGTCATCTTCAAATATGGGCATGAAAGTAGGTTGCAAATCTGAAGAGAAAAGGTTATGGTTTTGATTTTTTAAGATGAAAATTGTCAAACCGATGCCAATGATTTTATCCCTTTTTTTATAAAGATTTGTTCAAAGGATTTATGGTGCTGAACATGTTCTAATCCGTTAATTGCCGGACCATGTATCAAAAGGAATTTTGGAAAGTTCTTCCTTTTTGTATTTTCCTAGGTATTTGGGTATGTGATATTCAAGGCGTCATTTAGTAACAAACCGCTACTCTCCACTTGAAAGTGAAAGATCCATGGAAATGGTTTTGAATTCACCAAGATATTTGATAGTGGAGAGTTGCATGTATAGCATTCTCTTATCTTGTGGAGCTCCTTGATTTGGACTTGATCTTCAAGGCCTCCGTCAAATATGGATCACTTAGGGACACTATTGAAATTTGGGAATAACGTTATTGTACCGTCCCAAAGATTCAAGGTGGCCTCCGCTTGTTCCTAGAGTCAGCATGCCGGTATCATGATATTTGGGTATACAAGGAGGAAAGTTGGACAACAATGTGTTGGACTTTCATTCCATGATATGACAAGCTAAGGATATTCAGACGACACCAAATGAATATGGTAACCCATGATTTTTTAATTGTTTGGGAATCACGAGAATCTTTAGAGTAACAAACTATTCCTTTTGTGTGGCAGTATAGGTGTCACTGCTTGATGTTAATATATTCTTTACTCCTATTTCGATTTATGTTGGACTAGGGAACAAATTTTTAACCATGGAGAAGATGTTTTTTTGGCAAAGGCAAGTAGTAAGAATTTAGAGAGGTAAGTAGGTAGAAGACACTTTATTTTCATCTCGATGATATCTACTTCACAAGATAGTCACATTACACAAATAGATTTTCTAAGTGTAGGAAACATATTTATTTTAGCAAGGGATTTACAAGAACTAGAGGAAGATGAATATTTAAAAGAACTGGACGAAGATGAAAAAGACTAAGACATATCTAAGCAAACCGCTTCTTCCCTCAAAATGACGGGCGGGCTTTGATACCACTACGGGGATGTATGAGGAACAACAGAAAGGCAGCAAGATTGCAGTAGAATAGTTTTTCTACGTAAGAGAACCTGGACTTCAACATCCCTAAGGACGGCTTGGCACAAACCTAGCTTCAATATTGAAGGACGACTTTCCAAGCTACTCAACTCAGAAAACATTTACTCTACTTATAAATTTTGATGTTGACGTGCCCGCAAGTGTACGGGTCGCAAGTAATATAGTAGCTCTTCCAAAGAACCTGACATCAAACCCAAGGACTCGGACCCATTCCTCTAACTATCCATTTATAGTGAATCTTAAATATCTAAAGTGTTGGTTATAGACATTTTCGCTGAAGAGTAAGCTGCTCTGTCAGTCAATCAATATCTTAAAGTGCTCTAGAGCAACATAGGTTAAAACCGATTAATCTCGCGCGACAATAAGATTTGGGTAATGGAACGAGCATGGGAACTACAATTGTTATTTCACATAACTGGAATTGCATGTTCATGGTCTTTCGAGCCTCTAAACACTAAGAATCTAGCCTCACCGTGATCATTGCGAGGAGTTTAATTTTCTAGTCGCGGCAACCAATTATGTTGTGGTTTACGGAGAAACGATTAGGGACTTTCGTACGTCTAACCATTTAACGCAACTCAGCCGCACACCTACTTCTTCGAGTGGTGATGTGACATCCCAAGTTGGTCTTTCATAACCCCTGTGTCAACCAAGCAAGGTGTTAGTATATTTCTATCCAAACACCTAACCTCCGAGATTACTTCATGCTCCTACATTCTCTGTCCCGACTCTAGGTAATGTTTTCGTTATTTCGTTAACAATATGTTATGGTGATCAATCATAAAAACAACCAACAAAACAGAATGCAAGACGGAAACAACAATCAATAACTCAATTCCAAAACAATATCATAGAATTACTATCATAATTCATGGCTTCAACCCTAGAGGAAGGATTCTTGCCATTCATGTTAGTAAAACTACGTTAATCTACTCCTAATCTACTATTAATCTACTCCTAACTACATACTTACATGAGATTGGTAGATGAGAAGGGAATTTGATGAACCCTAGGTGAGTTCTCCCACTTCCCCCTTCACTTATGCGCTTTTTCGAATAAAAATCGACCAAATGAAAATAAGAGCTAAGGGTCCTATTTATAGTAAATGGAGAAAGTGCATAATGGCCTGCCAAGGAACGGCTCCGTGTCACGGAGTGTATCGCGAGCACCGCCTCCGTGAAACGGAGGCATCGTAAAAGCTCACCGGAATTCAACCCGAAATTCAAACTGGGCAAAGATGTCGTTGTCACGATGACAACGTGTCACGCTGCAAGGGCAGCGCGTCACACTTGTGGTCGCGCGGAGCCACCCTGCCATGGCACGCTGCCAACGCGCAGGGGTCAGTTTTGGGCAGCCTGGCTCGCGTGGCACTCGCCGACGCGCCTGGGTCGCTTTGGGCCTCCTTTTGCTGACGCTCAGGCAGTGATTCCTTCTCCAAGCCCTACTTCACCAATTCATGTATTAGCTCCTCAAAAGTCATCAAAAACCTACAAAACAAAGGCTAATCATGTTGGTTAAGCACATATCTTCTACTTTTATATAAAATCACATGAAAATGTATCAAATAGCCTCGACAACACGAATTAAATTTGGGTTATAAGCCATCACTTGACCTTCCATATTATTTCCTCGCGGATCACAACCCCACACTTAAAGCCTTGTTCGTCCTCGGCAATTCTTTACATATCATGGCTATGGAGAATTTCACATAACTAATTTAGCAAGATAATCCAAGCTACGGCTATAATGATTTCGTAAGACACAAGTTAACAATAGAACATGCTATGTAATACAACTATGTTAAGACTTCTTAACCTCAAGAATCGACTCTCAATTTAAGCAAAACTCATGTCAATCAACTGATTAAGAAATCCCACATGAATTTTATCCTTCATTAAACATGTGCCCTCACGGAAAGAGAGTTACCCCATCGCACGCAAAAACAATTTTTACATCAGCAACATGTGTGGGTATATAAAGAATTTTACACTCACTCACAAAGAATTAACATGCTTCATGTCATGACCTAAGCTTGCCCTTAGTGTTTTACTCCACTAATTTAAGGATATATGAATGTAAGATCAAGTAGGACTTTTGTAAGTTGTAACGCACTCAGTAGCCGTGCAGGTACTATTATGGCCGCAATAAGTGACTATCTTTCCTAAGCACTTTTAATACATCACCCTCCCGCGAACTCCCTTCCCTTACTTCACCTTTTTATCCTGATGGCTTTCTGTTTCCTCTTTTGTTTCCCTTTTATTTAGCACTTTTGACTTGTCAGGAAGGAGCTCTATAAATAACTTTTTTTTTGTCTTTCTTACTCCTTAACAATAATCGCCCATTTTCACACATGCACCCCTTGACCTTTCTCAACTTCTACAACTTGCTACTTTTCATTTCTTTTCATTCTCCTCACTCCTTTACTCTTTCAGATTTTTCTTCTTCAAGCGCTTAAGATCTTTCGGTCACCCAAGGTTAATGAAAGAACGGATTAATCTTTATGTTGCAGCGCACAAAGAATAGGCCTGCTCAACGGCTAACTAGGATCATTTTCAAGGTAGGTAAAATGAGGGATAAAAATGGGGTTAATTCAAAGAAATGCCTAAATCATCTCCTACAATTCACATCCTCATTTCGGCTTCATACACACACCTGCAAGTTCTAGACAATCCACAATAGCATAGAATACTCAAAACCTTTCACTCACCGCACATGCTCAATTTAAGACACATTCGTAGACTCTACTCGCCTAATCACAAGAATTCAGATTCAGCTTCAATTATTTTGAGTCACATTCAAGAGCCTAAGTGTCTCAAACAAAGTTATACACTTGCATGCTTCAACACCAACAGGCTTGCATCCTACATCATGTCTAGCACATAACAGAACATCAAGCATCCATTACCTATGGTCTCAAAACTCGACATCTACCGACTACTTTTCCCTCAAGACGGTCGTCATCCATTCGTCGTCGGAAACAAACCTCACATGACTAAAACATTATGTACGTACAAAGAAAAAAAAATTTATTCTTCTGGGCTCAAAGACCCCGTCGGAAAAGAAACCGAAAAGAAAACCAACGTGATGAATTCATGCTTGACTCCCAAAAATTTTTCAAATTTTCTCATTTTTCCACACAACATTACATTCACCAACAATTTTTTAGGCACAAAAATTTTGAAATTTCAATTGAAATTTTTTTATTTTTTCATTTTTTTCATCATTCAAAAATTCATAGCATCAAATTAACCTTTCCAAGAGGGTGAGAAATACCCCGAGGCCTTTAGGCCCTAGCTAGTAGCATGTTTTCCACAATTGCACGAGCGGGTGGTCGACCCCACACTTTTCCTTTTCCATGCTTCCTAGCTTCTCCTCCGTGGTACTCGACTTCCCCTCCACCTCGTGCCTAACTTTCCACCAAAACAAAAGCAAACAAATTAAAATAACAAAATCAAAACAAAGTCAAAATTACAAAGTTGTACTCGAGGTACCCTTGGTTGCCTCCTGCTAGCCGCTTATTTTATGTCGTGGCACGACGTGACTTCCTTTTCGTGACATCTCATACTGGGTTCTCGAGAACCATCTCTTTCTATTTGGTCGTCGAGAGGAAATGCCCTCCACTGCTCCTCCCTTTCAACTTTTTGAATTTTCTACGCTTATCGCCCGTCGAACACATGATTTTGCCTTTGGCCGTGCACCCGGGACTCCTCCACCCCACACTTATCCTCCGCCAACACACTAACTTGACAAAGGTTTCGTAGTGTGCGGGATGGGTTTAGCCTTGGTAGACCCTGAAGATTTCTTCTTCATCCTCGACCCTCATTTTCGTGTCCTTCTCTCAAATCAATCGCTTCTCCGGTGGCCAAGAATGGCCATCCCAAGATTAGGGGTACCGGTCATCAACCTGAAAATCTAAACAATAAAATCAAGCAGTATAATAAATTTACCTACTTTGATGAGAAGGTCCTCTATGATCCCGCTTCTGGTGTCACTGACTTGTCGCCACCGCAATATCAACCTTGTCGGTCCCGGTCTTCCAACCCCAAGGTGTTGAATAAGGATAGGGAATTAGGTTAACCGCTGCCCCTAAATCACACAAAGCTCCGAGCACTTCAGCTTTACCAATTTGTATGGGGAGGGTAAAACTCCCTGGGGTCTTTGAAGCTTCTTGGCATTTTGCTAACACTCCGTGATCGCACTCCAAAGTCGTGGGCATGCTTTGACATCCACCAATCTAACTTGTTCGCCATCACGTCCTTCAAGTATTTAGCATACTTGGGCATTCCCCGCAAGACATCAATAAGAGGCAAATTTATGTGAAGTTCTTTGAAAGTCTCAGAGAACTTTTTGAAACATTCCTCCTCCTCGCTTCTTTCTTAGTCTCTCAGAAATGGTGGTGGTGGTCTTTGTGCCGGCCGCAATGAAGATTGCACATTTTGTTGTCCAACACTCGATTCGCTCCGCAATGGTGGATGGTCCCTGGGTCTTACCAACTCCGGCTGCACCTCTTTTCTCCGCTTATGTACCGCATCAGCCAACTGTCTTCCACTTCTAAGACCGATGACATTGATTCACTGGGGTTAGGATCTCGCATCGTTTGGTAATCCCCTTGTGGCTCATATTCTCGAAAGCAAATGCTATTTGACCCACTTGCTTTTCAAGATTTCGGGTGGCTACTTGCCGGCTCATTAAGTCTCGCGCCATCCTTGCTTGATTTTCAAGCACCGATTCTCGACCTATACTTTTCTCGCAGTTGCTCCTCACGCGGCCGGGCATTGTGCCCATCAATCCGCCCGCCCGCCGATACCGATGTTGCTGAGGTTGCATGTACCGTTTGATTTCCACCCCAAGAAGAATTGTACCACAATGTTGGAGTTGTTTCCAAAATTTCGATTCCCGTGGCACATTCCCAACAAAATTGACAGATTCCGAATTGGCTCCACAAGATTCTCTAGCAATATGCCCACATACAAATTTCAAGGCTCAACTCGGAGTTTGCCGAATCGCACACCCGGCCCGGTAGCAGTGCATACTCGCCTTATTGAACTGAAGCCATAATACTTGATGTTGCAACGGGAGCACCTGCAGCCGCCAAAGCATTCAAACCATCCGCTCACAACTTGCACCTTCTTCCTCGCTCTCTTGATGATTCGTCGTGCCACTGGGATTTCCTTGTGCAATTCTCGTTCAACAAAGTGTACAACTCATCATACGTTCAAGGCTTGCCCACCCGCCGCGTAGTCTAGTAATATTTTTTGTATGTGGGTCTAGACTTCTACAAAGGTATGGGCCAGCAATCAATAATTTACATTTCAACACAAAGTTCATAACCTCAAGAAGAAGGAGAATTAGCCACTCATTTGTGGATTAAACATCGTTAAACTAGTGTTAATCATACAAACAATTGAAAGGAAGAAGAAAGAGAGAGAAAAACCCTAAGAATTTCGTCCTCAAACCGCCCGTAACCTAATGCTCTTGCTCCACCAAGTCGAATATGTGAAAATAAACCTAGTGTGCTATTTATAATAGTAGAAATTTGTCCCGAATGGAAACAGGGCAACGTGTCACGGGAGTGTAACGCGGAGCATTTCCTCCGTGCCACGGCCCCGATCAAGAGGCTTTCTCGGAAATCGCCCCAACCGGGACTGGCAAAGACTCCGTCGCGCAGGCTGTGGCACGTCGGCTGTGGCAGCGCGTTGTAATGTTGGGCCCGGTCATGTGCCAATTCTACCGTGGCACGTTGCCAACGCGTGTGGCTGCCTTGGGCAAACTCGCTCGCTGTGGCACGTTGCCGACGCAAGAAGCGGGGCCATGAGCTTCCCTTCTTTGCCGACGTTGCGTGTTTATTCCGTCTCCAAGCCCTACTTCACCAACTCATGAATTAGCTCCTCAAAAGTCATCAAACCTACAAACAATGCTAATCATGTTGGTTAGCACATATCTTCACTTTTATATAAAATCACATGAAAATGTATCAAATAGCGTAGAAAACACGACTCATTTAAGCAGTTAGACACGGACTTGACATTTCCCGTGATCACCAACCCCACACTTAAAGTCTTGTTCGCCCTCAACAAACTTTTTTACATATCATGTGAATAACGACTCAGACATAACTAATCTAGCACGATGATTCAAATTACTTGCTACGATGATTATTTAAGATACAAGCTAAAATAAAACATGCTATGAAATACAACTATGTTAAGACTTCTTAACCTCAAGAATCGACTCTCAATGTTAGCAAACTCATGTCAATCAACTGATTAAGAAATCCCACATGAATTTTATCCTTCATTAAACACGTGCCCTCACTAAAGAGAGTTACCCAATCACACACAAAAAACAATTTTGACATCACAACATGTGTGGGTAATCAAAAGAATTACACTCACTCTCACAAAGAATTCACATGCTTCATGTCATGACCCATAAGCTTGCCCTTAGTGTTTTACTCACTAATTGGAGGATGTATGAATGTAAGATCAAATAGACTTTTTAGGTTGTAATGCAATTGTGTGTAGGTAGGCACTATGAGACGCCATCTTCCAGAATAACACACACTGCTAAGCGCCAATACATCACTCCCTTATTAGAACTTCCCTTCCCTTACTTCACCTTTTTATCCTTGGTAGATTTCTTTTTCCTCTTTGTTCCCCATTTCTTTTAGGCACTTTTCGCTTCATTAGTAAGGAGTTGTATAAATTATTTTTCATTCATTTGTTTTCTTACTCTTTTACTAACAATCAACCATTTTCACAAAAGTGCACCTTTTACCTTTCACTTTTTTTACAAACTTTCACTTTTCCTTTCTTTTCATTCTTCTCACTCCTTTCCTCTTCGGATTTTTCTTCTTCAAGCACTTAGAGCTTTGGATCAAATCTCAAGGCTAATGAAAAATGTTGTTGCTTGTGCTGGTAAATATATCAAGGAATAGGCTAAGGCTCAATGGGGCCGACTAGGATTAATTTCTCAAGGTAGGTAAAACGAGGGATAAAGATTAGGTTAATTCAAAGAAATGCCTAAATCATCTCCTACAATTTACATCCTTCATTTCGCTCATACACACACCGTGCAAGTTCTAGACATTCCACACAATAACACGTAATACTAAAACTCACACTATTGCATGCTCAATTCAAGACACATTCAATGACTCTTACTCAAATTTAATCACAAAACTCTGAACATTGCTTTAATATATCGAGTCAAATTCAAGAGCCTAGGTGTTCCCAAACATAGGTATACCACTTGCATGCTTCAACACTAAACATACTTGCATCTTACAATCATTCATAACACATTAAAAGAATATCAAGCATCCATTAGCTATGAGTTTACAAAAAGAACAAAAACCTATTGACTAATTTTTCCTCAAGACGGTCGTCATCCATCCATCTTCTAAATGATTCCTAACGATGACTAAAACATTATATACGTGACAACGAAAATAAAAAATAAAAATTTTTATTCTTCGGTTCAAAGATTCCCCCCCCGTCTGAAAAGAACCGACAAGAAAAAAACCAATCTGGGCATAAATTCATGCTTGACTAAAAAAAGTTTTCACATTTCTCAAATTTTTTTCTTTTTCACACAAGCATTATGTTCACCAAAAATTTGTTAAGCACAGAATTTTTTTTTTTTGAAATTTCCTCACCCTTAATACTTAAATCATGCTATGTCCTCACAAGATCAACTTAAAATTTAAAGGTGAGAAATACCCCCGAGGCCTTTAGGCCTAGCCAACAAAAGATGCCTTCGTTCCAATTTATAATAAGTGGGTGTTCACCCCACACTTTTTCTCTTCCACGCTGTTAGCTTCCTCCTTCACGTGGTACTCGACTTCCTCCATATGTGCTTAACTTTCCACCAAAAACAACAAAAAGATGAAAATAAATAAAATCAATAAAAGTGCAAGAAATTAAAATGGTACCTGCGGGAAAATTCTTGGGTTGCCTCCCAAGAAGTGTTTAATTTTACGTCATTATTTAACGATACGCTTCACCACTTTTCCTCCACCTTGAGGATATGAATTCACCCTAATTTCTTCTCCAATTTTCTTATGTTCTAGGGGTGGTGTGAAAATTGTAAGGACAAGCAGATGTCGCCTTGACGTTTATTGGTCCTCCCATAAGTGAAGTCATTTTTCTATTATAATCAACAAATTTCAGAATATATGGCCCTTGGTCCTCCTCTTGACATTTCCCCATAAGCTCGGAAGACTCTATTTCTATTTCACAACCAAACTTAAGGTGGAAAACAGTGAGGTCCAATGCACCTTGGTTCCGAAACTCGTAATGCAATTGACTTCTTACTTGTATACCTCTCCTTCGCATCAACATCTATCTCTAGTATTTGCAAATGGTGTATATCATCTCTTCCCCCGAATGGATTTTCTACAAGTATGAGCTCCTCACTGTGGACACTCAAAGGTTCTAAATGCCGGGCTTCATCTCGGAAAATTCACCCTTGTCTTCCTTGTAGTTCCTCTTGAATATCGCCACAACCTTACTCGCACTGTCACAAGCTTCAATTCTCGCAATCATCTCCGTGAATTTAAAGCTCATCCTTTCTAGAGCTTCTCCATTCTCTCGCTAGCTGAATTTCATTGCTTCCATCACCTCCCCGTTGCTTCGTTTGCTCAAGCACCGCTTAGTATGCCTCAGCTCCGACCTTGGCGTCCCAAGTCCTCCATTTTCATCATGCCTATATTCAGCAAAAACAATGTGAGGATCATAGTAGGGGCTTGGGGATGGGAGTATGCATTCGACGCCCATCCCAATGGTCTTCTTGACCACCACATATGTTACACGTGTTATAAATAAGCACAAGTGGTGTCCTCCGAAATTCGTACAAGACTCATCAAAGTATGAGTATTCACCATCTAAAACATTTACATTCCAAGATGTCATGTCAAGAAGGGTATCCAAAATAATAAAAAATATTTGTTTTTCTTAAAATAAATAAAAAAACCTTTCAACGTCAGATAGAATTCCTTAACTAACACTTAAGAAAAAAAAATTTTACCGATTGCCGTCCCCGGCAACGGCGCCTAAAACTTGACGTGCCCGGGCAAGTGTACGTGGTCGGGTAAGTAATATAGTGGCTCTTTTTTAAGAACCTGACATCAAACCCAAGGACCGACCCATTCCTCTAACTATCCATTTATAGTGTGAATCTTAAATATCAAAGTGTTGGTTATAGACATTTTCGGCTGAAGAGTATTTAAGTCTAAGTTTGGGTCAACGAAATATTCGTAAAGTGCCTCAGGAGCAACATAGGGTTAAAAACCGATTAATCATGCGATAATAAGATTTGCAATGGAATGAGCATGGAACTACCAATTGTTATTTCAACATAATTATAATTGTAATGTCATGGTCTTTCAAGCCTTTAAACACGGCAATCTAGCCTCACCGCATCATTGTGGGCGAGGGTTTAATTTTCTAGTCGCGGCAACCAATTATGTTGTGGTTTACTTGAGAAACGATTAGGGACTTTCGTACGTTTCCACCATTTAACGCAACTCACCCGCACACCTACTTCTTCGAGTGGTGATGACTCCCAAGTTGGTCTTTCATAACCCCCGTGTGTCAACCAAGCAAGGTGTTAGGTATATTTCTATCCAAACACGGAACCTCTCCTGAGATTACTTCATGCTCCCACATTCTCACGCGTCCTGACCTAGGTAATGCCTTCTCAAGCTATTTCCTGTTCAACAATATGCTTTATGGTGATCAATCATTAAAACAACCAACAAAACAGAATGCAAGACGGAAACAACAATCAATAACTCAATTCCAAAAGAATATCATAGAATTACAATCATAATTCATGTCTTCAACCCTAGAGGAAGGGTTCTTGCCATTCATGTTAGTAAAACTACGTTAATCTACTCATAATCTATCATTAATCTACTCCTAACTACATACTTACATGAGATTGGTAGATGAGAAGGAATTCCGATGAACCCAGGTGAGTTCTCCCACTTCCCCTTCACTCCTATGCGCTTTTTCTGAATAAAAATCGTGACCAAATGAAAATAAGAGCTAAGGGTCCTATTTATAGTAAATGGAGTAACGTGTGGCTAATTTGGCCCCTCGTCAGGAATCCGGGCCCGTGTCACTTGGAAAGTGTGGTCAGAGTACGCTCCGTGACACTGAGGCATCGAAAAAGCTCACCGGAATTCAACCCGAAATTCGTCCCTGGCGCATGTTGCCGCGATGGCACGTGTCACGCCGGGTATGGGCAAGCCGCATCACACACACTTGTGGTCGCGAGCCACTCGCCGTGGCACGCCGCGAACGTGGCAGTGGGGCCGCCTTGGGCAGCTCGCCCGCCGTGGCACTCGCCGACTCCCGCCTATGGGCTGTTTTGGGCCTCCTTGCCGACGTTCGCGTGTTGATTCCTTCTCCAAGCCTTACTTCACCAATTCATGAATTAGCTCCTCAAAAGTCATCAAAAACCTACAAAACAAAGGCTAACTGCGTTGGTTAGCAAATATCTTCACTTTTATATAAAATCACATGAAAATGTATCAAATAGCTTAGACAACACGACTAATTTAAGCTATAAAGCGTATCACGGGACCTATATTATTTCCCGTGATCAGTTATAAACTCAAAAAACTATTGTACTTATAACAAGATAACATACCAAATGTTTTATAGTCCTATGCTACTTTAAGGATCTGCCATTCCATGCCTTTTGAAGAGAAGAACAAGAGAGAATTTAGAAAGCACTCATAGTATTGAACATAAGAAAATTTACAAAAAGATTTATTCTCTATGGTTACAACTTCGTTCCCTAGTCCAAACATAAACCTTAAGTAGTAGAATAATATATTGCTTCTTCAAACCTTGATCAGCACCCTATTCTTTCAACTCAAGACGAACAGTTTGTTACTTTACAAATTTATGATGATTTTTCCAAACAATGGAAAAATCATAGATTTACTCATCCATTTTGGTGTTATCTGAATTGCCTTTTCATATCATGAAATGAAAAGCCAACCTGTTGTTGCCAGCCATTCACTCCTTGATACCCATATCACAAGTACCAACATACTAATCTGGGTACAACCGAGTTCACCTTGATTGCTGCGAAAATTTTTGTAACGTTATTCCCAAATTTCAATATGTCATTGAGTTATAATGGAGGCCTTGAAGATCCAAGTCCAAATACAACGAGTTGCACAAGCTAGATATGTTATACAAGGAACTCTGAACTATCAAATAACTTGGTGAATTCCAAATCGTACCATGGATCTTTCACTTCCGGATGGATAACGCTTTTCTACTAAATATAGATGCCGCCAACAGCCTCATGCACCAAAATGTCGAAGGAAAATACAAAAGGAATAACTTGTCAAAATTCTACCCAACTCATGGGTCACAAACTATAAACATATGAGAGAACCTATTGAACCTCTTCAATACTCTAAACCAATCTTTGTCAAAAAATAGGATAAAACCATTGTCGTCCATTTTGACCACTCTCATCTTAAAAAACTAAGCAACACAACATTTGGTTTTTAGATATACTGATCTTGGGCAGAATTATATGCCCAAGTGATACTCAAATGCTTCATTTCATCTTGTTTATCTATCGTTATTTGTGCATTCTCATGTGATTTGTAGTT
>JACEIK010005996.1:0-13753 GCA_018107945.1 Datura stramonium
TGATCTTCAAGTATGCATGGGCCTTATGATTTATGAACTATTGATGATGAAAAGCATGTTTTCAAGTTACCCATGTTTATAAGCATGTTTTCGAATGAATTGAGTATTATAAAGCATGTTAAAGTATTGGGCAATGTCCACATGTTCAAGAATGATTTACGATTTATGAAACGGATCTCATGATTTATCGATTTATGATATTGGCCTACTAAAGGCTTTGATTCTTGGCTAATCATGTTTTAATGAGGATCAATGAATGATGAATGTTTACTTTAGGCATGAATCTTAATGAATGATGTTATTGATTTATATATGAGCCTAATATGCATATTTTTGGGAGTTGTGTCTAGCACCGAGCAGCCCGGCATTCAAAGGACTACGTCAGTGTCTCATACCACGTGCCACCGTGGGTTTGTAATGATACATTGCAGTGATAATGATCCCCTATTTCATAATATCACATAATGCACGTCCCTCTCCTGGCAAGCCAGGGGCGATTCTGCCCACTTGAGTGAGATAGTTGGGGCATCATGAAAGGCTCTACCATGATGGTGTCGGTTATGATGAGTTCTCCCTTTGTTCCGCATATTTTATGAATTGTTATGTTTATGCTATTGGCTTAAGTGATGATTCGATACAGTTTCTTCATGATTATGAAAATGAATGGTTTACGAATGATTTAAAAACCTTGAGCCTTACCTTATGTCACGATATTTATGATATGAGCATGATGTCCTACTTTTATGATGTTTTATGAGTTTCATGTAATTTAAATGTCAATTTTACTTATCTTGCATACTCGGTACATTACACGTACTGACCGCATACTTTTTATGTTGTATCGTTTCATGATACAGTACTTGTCTCTCAGGATCATCCTCATCCTTAGGCCATCTCGGGGTTATTATCAGCCTTATTGGTGAGTCTTCATGTTCCGAGGGCCCTTTGACTAGACATTTATGTTATTTTATGTTTCGATTGTTGGCTGGGTTAGTTGGGGGTGTTGTACCATCAACCCATTTCACACAGTAGAGGCTTTCAGATAGTATATAGTACTCCACTTATATATATGTCCAGTGTTTCCGAATGTTATGATATGTCATGTTATGTTTACGTTTTCGCTATGCCTTATGTTCAGCCTTCCGCTTAAAGTGAATGAAGCTAGATATGCTTATGCCATGGGTTGACTTGGGGCCTTTTAGGCTTCCTTGTCCCGTGTTATGATCTAGGTCTACGTTCGGGTCGTGACAAGTTTCTCTTCAGCCTCGAAATAGGGGGTCAGGAGTATAGTATATATATGAGTTGGCTCACTTAGTAGACAGCTAGAATTAGACAGGGAAAACAGTTAATGTTGGATTACCTGAAATATGCGAAGGATTGTGCTAGGTTTTTATCTTGGGCATAATTGCATGCCCAAGTGCTATTTTATATCTTATTATAGTCGTGTTTGTTAAATTAAGTGATTACATTCTCATGTGATTTTGTATAAATTCATGCATGAACTAACCAATATGATTATCTCTTTGTTTTGTAGGTGAAAAATTCTAGGAGGGGCTTAAAATTAATGATGCACGAATAAGATGAAGCATGGGAAAGAATTGGTGGAAGATCGCATGAAGATGGCGTGAGAGAGGGACTGCTAGCAAGGGCAGCGTGCCACGCAGCACAAGCTGCGCGCTGAGGGCCATGCCACGCCTTTGCTGCACGTGCGAGCAGATGCCATCCAGTGCTCCTGTCCATTGGCACCGTGCCATGCTGCGCACCAGTGGGCATGTCACGCTAAGCGTCGTGTGCGAGGAGGGTCGTGCCACATCGGGCATCGCGCACCGTTGCATGCCATGACCTACTAAGATGACATTCCAGTGACATGCCGCGATGGCTCCATGTCACGCCACAGCCTTGCCGCGATGGGCAGCATGGCATGGAGCTATTTCACCCACGGCTAGATTTTGCATATTTTCATTTACTATAAATTAAAACCTTATCCTCTAAATTCATTTAGCACGAAATATCTCTGAGAAACTGTAAAGGAGCGCAGGGAGAAGGGAAGAACTCTACCTAGGGTTCATTGTTTTGCATTCTCTTTTAACTATTCTTGTAAGTACGTTACTCTAATCATGTTTTTGAGTATTTGTACGAACATAAGTGGCTAAAACTCTTCCCCTAGGGTTGAGGTTACGTGATATGATTGTAAATGCATGAATTTTTCATTGGTTTGAGTTTTAGTTGTTGTTTTGTCTTACATTCGTTACCATTAATGTTTTTATGCTTGATCACCATGAGAACAAACGTGTTACACTTAGGTAAAAGCTCGAAAGAGTAGCCCTACGCTAGAACATAAGAATGCAGAGAGCAAGTTATTATCTTTACGATAGGATTAGCGGTTAGGATAGAAATTATACCTAATTTTCCTTGCTTGGTTACTAAAACGGGATGAGCTAGACACCGACTTAGAATTTTCACATCACCTCTCATAGAAGTAGTTGTGAAACTAAGTCCGGCTAAATGATTAGAGGTACGAAAGTACATAATCAAGGGTGCAAACTCCGTAAACCACATCCACGTAGTTAAATTGCTCACAAATTAGGACGTCACATCCCCGCTCAACGATGTAGGTATGAGACTAGTTTGTTGTGTTTAGAGGCTAGAAAGACCATGAACATAGCATTTTAATTATGTGAGACAACCACTGAAGTTTCCATACTCGAACCATTGTGAATTGTAGCATTGCATGATTATTAGGCCTTAACTCTAGTTGTTTCTTGTATTGTTTCTCGTGTATTTTGTGATCACTCGTGGACTTAATTAGAATTTCCCGAAATTTCTATAATCAACACCGGTGAAGGCTATTTTTAATAGTTGAAATTGATAATTCACTGAATTGGTCCAGTCCCTGTGGGTTCGACATCCGGCTCTTAAAAGGGCCACTGTATAAATTGTACAACTGTGTATGCTTGCGAGTGCACTTGAGCGCAAACAAGTTTTTAGCGTCGTTGCCAGGGACTGGCGAAGTTTGGTGAACTTTTTTGTTTTTGTGTAATTTTTAATTTCCTTAAGTGTTGAAAAACTTGGTCTTAGTCTTCTATATTGCAAGTAACAGGTTGTCCTTGTAGAGCTAGCAAGGAATAGAGAGCTGGTGGAACCATTGTTGGAACTTGAACGCCAATTGCATTTGCTCAGGTGGGAAGCTCTAGAGAGAAAGTTGAAAAGGTTGCAAGAGTAGTGGCAATAACATCCACCAGTTGGAAAAGTAGAGTTGCTACCTGACCAAATGGCAGCCCGACCAGTTCGCGAAGTGGCAATCCCACTAGCGACCAATGTGACCTCCAGTATCCGCAAATCGGAGCTTGGAGGAAATCTTGAGCTTAAACAGAACATAGTGCAGCTGTTACATTCGAGTGGCTAGTTCACTGGGATGACTCATAAGGACCTACAGCAACACTTACAGAACTTCTTGGAGATCAGTGACACCTTCGTCCCCACCGGAGCGTCAACTGATTATGTCCGACTCACACTCTTCCCATTCTTATTGTTGAGAGAGGCAAAGAGGTGGTTGAAGGCTGAGCCACCTAATTCCATTACTTCTTGGGACGACTTATCAAAGAAGTTCCTCATCAGATTCTTCCCTTCGGGCAAGACTGTCAAGCTCAGGAGTAAAATATTAAGCTTCAAGCAGAGGCCGATGGAGAACTTGTATTTGGCTTGGGAAAGATTCAAGTCACTGTTGAGAGACTGCTCTCATCACCAGCAGTCCAATGAGGTGCTAGCCCATACCGTTGTGGAGAGTCTAGACCCACATACAAAAATCTTACTAGACTCTGCATTGGGTGGGCAAGCATTGGAGAAGACTTATGATGAGTTGTACACTTTGTTGAACAGGATTGCTCAGGGAATTCCAGAGTAGCACAGGAATCATCAAGAGGGGCAGGAAAGAGAGTGGCAGGGCTGATAGAGGTGGATAGTGTTAATGCCTTGGCGTCACAGCTAGTATCCTTTCAGCATCAGATGATGACTCAGTTCAACAAACTGAGTATGAATCAACCGCAGGGACAAGTGAATGCAATTCAGCAGGCTCCAAGTTGGTGTGAAATCTGTGGTAATAATGGGTACAATGCAGAATCTTGCGAGCCAATCCTGAATCGATCAATTTTGTTGGGAACGTTCAGGAAAAAAAATCAGAATTTTTGGAACACCTACAACAAGAATTGGCAGAGCCACCCAAATTTCTCTTGGGGTGGAAATTAGAGTCAGAGCTACCAGCAACCTCAACAGTAGCAGTATTAGCAGAAAAATAGGCAAAATGGTGGCTAATCGAGCAGCAACAATATTAAGGAGATGTTGCAGAAAATTATGGCTACTTAGACCCAATTGGCAGAGAATCAGGCGAGGATGGCATCAAATTTGAAAAATTAGCAATTGGCCACCCGCAATATAGAGAAGCAGATGGGTCAATTAGTAGCTTCTCAGCACACCAGACCTCAGGGAGGATTACCAAGTGACACAGATACAAACCCTCGACAGGTCAATGCCATTAGGCTGTGGAGTTGGTCAAACAGGTTCCATCTACTGACAGGGGAGATAATCAGAGTGTTATGCAAAATAATTACAATCATTATTGCAGCCAGCACAGAGACCACCCCCACCATTCCCCCAAAGACTTAAGAAGAGAAAGGAGGAAGAATGCTTTAAAAAGTTCTTTGATATATTCAAAGAACTGCACATAAATTTGCCCTTAGTTGATGTTTTGCAGGGAATGCCCAAGTACGCTAAGTACTTAAAAGATATGGTGTCCAACAAAGTCATATTGGTGGATGTTCAAACAGTGGCACTAATAGAGGACTGCAGCTATAGGGTAATGAGCAAGATACCGAAAAAGCTCAAAGACCTAGGGAGTTTTACCCTCCCCATACAAATTGGTAAAGCTAAAGTGATAAGAGCTCTCTGTGACTTAGGGGAAGCAGTAAATTAATGCCCCTATCGTTGTTTAACACATTGGGGTTGGGTCAGCCAAGACCAACACGAGTGATGCTGCAGCTGGCAGACAAGTCTCAAGTGGCACCAGATGGAATAATCTAGGACCTTCTCATCAAAGTGTGTAAGTTCATTATACCCGCTGATTTCATCATACTTGATTTTAAAGTTCATGATAAGATACCTCTGACTTGGGATGGCCATTCTTGGCCACTGGAGGAGCAATTATAAATGTAAGAGCAGGGACCCTTAAAATGAGAGTCGAGGATGAGGAAGAGCTCTTCCGAGTTTACCAAGAGATTAAGCCACCCACACACTACAGAGACCTTTGTAAGGTTAGTGTGTTGTCAGAGGCTAAGTGTGGGGTGGCAGATTTCATAGGTCCACGTCCGCAGGAGATGATCACATTTCAGCCCAAAACGGATGGAGGGCTTCAAGTAAAGAAGATGTTGGAAGAAGAGAGGGACAGAGTGGAGGTTGTTCCCTCGAAAATTAAAAGAGAAGAAGATGGTTCTCAAAAGGGAACACTGGTTTGAGGATGTCCTGAGAAGTATAGTCCACGTCGTGTTGTGACGTAAAATCATACGCTGCTTAGGAGGCAACCCAAGGGTACCACAGGTACAATTTTATTTTCCTTTTGTTTGGATTTTGTTTATTTTCATTTTTTTGTTGTTGTAGTGGTGAATTAAGCACAAATTAAGGGGCAATCTAAATACCCTTGGAAGAGGAAGCTAAGGAGAATGAAAGAGGATGAGTGTGGCATCGATAACCCAACTTGTGCAAAAACAAAAGAAAACATTTTGTTAGCTAGGCCTAGAGGCCTCAGGGTGTATTTCTCACCCATTTTGTATTCTAATTTGATGTTTTATGGACATAACATATTTTAAGTATGGGGTGAGGAAAATTTTAAAATATTTTGTTCTTAATGAATTCGGGTGAAATTAGTGCTTTGTGTGGTATTTTTGATGAAAAAAATTGAGTTGAGCCTAATTCATCCACCCATTGGTTTTTCTTTTCGGTTCTTTTCCGACGGGGGGCACTTTGAACTGAGAAATAAAAATTTTCAGTGTATGTACATAGTTGTTTTTAGTCATAGTTAGGGACTTTTTCCAATGATGGATGGATGACGACCGTCTTGAGGGAAAATTAGTCAATAGTTTTTTTTATTTTTGAACCCTTAGCTGATTGATGGTTTGATGTTCTTGTTATGTGCTATATATGATTGTGAGTTGCAAGTGTTGTAAATTTTGAAGCATGTGGTCAGTTGTATAACTCTGTTTGAGACACCTAGGCTCTTGAATGTGACTCGATGTACTTAAAGCTGAATTTTGCATTCTTGTGATTAGCTGAGTTAAGAGTCTGCTGAATTTGTCTTTAATTGAGCATGTGCTATGAGTGTAAGGTTTTGAATATTCGATGCTATTGTTAGTGTCTAGAACTTTCCTGGTGTGTATACAAGACGAAATGAGGGATGTAGATTGTAGGAGATGATTTAGGCATTTCTTTAAATGAGCCTAATTTTTATCCCTTATTTTACCTACCTTGAATGTCTAATTTTTATCCCTTGTTTTACCTACCTTGAATGTTTGATCCTAGTTATCCCCATTGAGCCTTTATCCTATTCTTTGCTAGCCATAAAATTAGCTTAATCCTTTCTTTTCGTTAGCCTTGAATTTGGTCCAAAACTCCTAAGCACTTATGTGAAAATGCAAAAGAAGTTAAGGAGTGAGAAGTGGAATAAGAAGGAAAATAGTAGTTGTGGGAGTTGAAGAGAATACTAGAGGTGCACTTGTTTAAAAAAATGAATAAGAGTTAGTAAGGAGTAAAAGAAGAAAAGAGTGAAAATAATTGCTTAAGTACTCCTTACTAACAACTTAAGTGTGTCTAATGAAATGGGGAAACAAAAGAGAAACTGGGAGAGAAAAGAATAAAAGTAAAGTAAGAGGATGGAAATTCCTAAGGAAAGTGTGATGTATTAAAAGCGCTTAGGGAAGATAGTCATTATTACTGGCCATAATAGTACCTACCCGCCCTTAGCTTACATTACAACTCATTAAGTCCTCTTGATTTTACTTTCGAACATTCTTAAATTAGTGGAGTAAAACACTAAAGGCAATCTTATGGGTAATACATGTCGCATGTGAATTCTTTTTGAGAGTGAGAGTATTTCTTATTCATATACCCATACATGTTACAATTTGAAAACATATGAGCGAAAATGGATAACTCTCTTTTTGTGAGGGAACATGTTTGATGAAGGATAAAATTCATGTCGGATTTCTTGATTGGTTAATTTGCATGAGTTTGTTGACGTTGAGAGTCGATTCTTGAGGCTAGGAAGTCTTTACGTAGTTATATTTGATTTTAATGGTTAAATCTTGCATGCTCTATTTTTAACTTGTCATCTAAAATAATCATTGTAGCCTTAGCTTGAATTGTCTTACTTCAATTAGCTATGTGTGAGTCTTCATGCATGAGATGTAAAAGAGTTGTTCGAGGACGAACAAGGCTTTAAGTTTGGGGTAGTGATCTTGGGCATAATTACATGCCCGAGTGCTATTTTATACCTTATTTAAGTCGTGTTTGTTAAATTAAGTGATTATATTCTCATGTGATTTTGTATAAATTCATGCATGAACTAACCAATATGCTTAGCTCTTTGTTTTGTAGGTGAAAAATGCTAGGAGGGGCTTAAAATTGATGATGCACGAATAAGATGAAGCATGGGAAAGAATTGGTGAAAGATTGCATGAAGATGGTGTGAGAGAGGGACTGCCGGCAAGGGCAGCGTGCAACGCAGCACAAGCTGCATGCTGAGGGTTGTGCCACACCTTTGCTGCACGCGCGAGAAGATGCCATCCAGTGCTCCTGTGCGTTGGCGTTGTGCCACGCCATGCCATGCTACTCTCCAACGGGCGTGTCACGTCGAGTGTCACGCGCGAGGAGGGCCGTGCCACGTCAGGCGTCATGCACCAGCGGATGCCATGACCTGCCGAGATGAAATTCCAGTGACATGCTGCGATGGATCCCTGTCACGCCACAGCCTTGCCGCGATGGATCCCTGTCACGCCACAGCCTTGCCGCGATGGGCAGCGTGGTATGGATCTGTTTCACCCACGGCCAGATTTTGCATATTTTCATTTACTATAAATTATAACCTTAGCTTCTAAATTCATTTATCACGAAATATCTCTGAGAAACCGTAAAGGAGCGAAGGGAGAAGTGAAGAACTCTACCTAGGGTTCGTTGTTTTGCATTCTCTTTTAACTATTCTTGTAAGTACGTTACTCTATTCATGTTTTTGAGTATTTGTACGAACATGAGTGGCTAAAACCCTTACCCTAGGGTTGAGGCTACGTAATATGATTGTAAATGCATCAATTCTTCATTGGTTTGAGTTTTAGTTGTTGTTTTGTCTTACATTCGTTATTATTAACGTTTTTATGCTTGATCACCATGAAAACAAACGCGTTACACTTAGGTAAAAGATAAAAAGAGTAACCCTAGGCTAGATAATAAGAATGTAGGGAGCAAGTTCTTATCTTTACGATAGTATTAGCGGTTAGGATTGAAATTATACCTAATTTGCCTTGCTTGGTTACTAAAATGGGATGAGCTAGACACCGACTTAGAATTGTCACATCACCGCTCGTAGAAGTAGTTTTGAAACTAAGTCCGATTAAATGATTAGAGGTACGAAAGTCCATAATCAAGGGTGCAAACTCCGTAAACCATATCCAGGTAGTTAAATTGCTCACGAATTAGGACGTCACATCCCTGCTCAACGATGTAGGTGTAAGACTAGTTTGTTGTGTTTAGAGGCTCGAAAGACCATGAACATAGCATTTTAATTATGAGAGACAACAACTAAAGTTTTCATACTCGAACCATTGTGAATTGTAGCATTACATGATTATTAGGCCTTAACTCTAGTTGTTTCTTGTATTGTTTCTCGAGTATTTTGTGATCACCCTTGGACTTAATTAGAATTTCCCAAAATTTCTATAATCAACACTTGTGAAGGTTAATTTTAACACTTGAACTTGATAATTCACTGAATTGGTCCAATCCCTGTGGTTTGACATCCGGCTCCTAAAAGGGCCACTGTATTACTTGTACAACTGCGTAGCTTGCGAGTGCGCTAGAGTGCAAATAGGTTTGTACCTCCAGCCTTTAGAGTTTGTTGAATTTCGCACCTTAGTCTTGTTATAAAATGATAGGGTCATCTTCCACCTCCCAGCTTGTTCTTTCAGTACAACAGAAAGCGTAAGTATCAACTCCATGTTGCCTAGAATAAAGAGTAAAAGAGGGCTAGAACTATCAATTCCGAGAGGGATTAGGAAGTGGTTAAGACCCCTAGTGTTTACAAAGTTACATATACCCTCACGGCATTAAATTAGGAGGGAAGATAAGATTGACAGTAGCACCCAAGTACGCGTGAGAGTCCATAAGCAATAAACCCCCAGCAGTAGTAAAGCTCAGGTCAGAAATAGGTTGATTCAGCTGCAGTGTGCTAGCAACGGTAGTGAATACCTGAAGAATAATGGCTATGGCCCTAGTTTGTTATGTCGAAGGACAGGGAGATTATATGAGTGAAATTGGACCGAGTGCGGGTCAAAACGATATAGGTTTGTAGACTTGGTCAGTAATATCCTTGTCAGTAAGATGCAGGGGGCACGAACCCCAGATCTCAGCCAATAGAAGTAAGGGGAAGGCACGAGTATCTATCTTTGGAGGAGAACAGAATCACCTCTAGGCGGTAGCGGGCTGATAGAGCTTGGAATCACCACCTAATGTCGAGAAATAAGCATTAGGATTACATTTAGAGGATAGTGAAGTTGTAACCTAGAATACTGCAATGTTACCACTAGTTGTGGAGGCAAAGGGGTGACGGTACGGAGACCCTAGCCTAGTTCAGCCAAAGATAAGGCCCAGCAGAAGGAGTCACCAGACTTTGAGATAGTAGGGGACAGAGTCTTGAGACCCAGAGGTCGACTCCATGTTCTAAATGTGGCAGGGCTTCGTCAGTAGATTGTAGCAAGGCGTTCCATGTCTGTTATTTCCCCCGCTCAGAGTTTGATGAAAATGCATCAGGTTATAAAAGAGACCTACTGATGGCATGGGAAGAAGAAAGATATTTTCGAATTGTAGCACAGAGCTCCAATAACCAGCAAGGAAAGGCTGGATAGCATAAACCGGCAGGCTGATTCAGGAGATAGTCATTTCTGCGTGGAGACGGGAAGTTGCCACTATGAATATAGTTACAAGGTTACTTTGTACCAGGCGTAAATGTGGACCTATTGCGTCATTGCTGAAAAGCCAACAAGATTAATTTATTTCTTATCGGTCATAATTATGTTTAGATAAAGATTACGTTGAATTGAATATTAAAAAACTGTGCCAGCGATATGATGTCCCGGTGTTTATTAAATTTTGACAAAGACCACAACTTAGAGCTAGGCTTTGGAAAAGCTGTCAGAACATATCGGAACACAAGTTAATTTGAGTACAGCTTCCCATCCCCAAACAATGACCTAGCAGAGTGCACGAATCATATGCCCGGGGTGTGTTAAGGGTGGAAATACAGGTCCCCTATATGACGGCCTGAAGCAAGTAAGTAAGGGATAATTAAATCGAGCATACTGCATCAGTCAGAAGGAAATAGTTAAACCAATTCGGAGATATGTACTAGTAGCCCAGGGTCGTCGTAAGTCTTATTCTAGCGTATGGAGAAGTTAGAGATTGAGGCAATGACTGGATATTCCTAAAATTTTCACCAAGCAAAGCAAGTCTAGCCCTAGATTCATTAAGCTATACGGAATCCTCCGGGAGATTGGCCAAGTGGCCTATGAGATAGAGTTGACTTCAGGACTAAGATCCATTCATAAAAACTACACATGCGCATAGGAGGCCTTTTCTCAGATTGACCCTATCAGGAATGCTTAGGTCACAGAAGAGTCGTCCCACGCGGAGGCTCCAATAGTTATATTAGGTTACCGTGTACGTAAGGGGTTACCGTGAGGATCAAAGATGTGATCTATATGAAACCTAGAGAAAAATAGGAATATAGAAGAGATGAATTGAGAATCTAAGGATAAAGCAAGATCTAAATATCTTCAATTGTTCCAGGCTCTATAGTGACAACATATAGATTCAAACAAATTCAAAAATGGCAAGATAGTTCTCAAGTATTGAGTAGAGCCCTTATTGTTGTTGTTATTAGTCACTTATATATGTAATGGCACTATATTATTTAGTTGAAGATAGTGTCCTATGATGCGCCTGTGTTGGACTTTTCTGTATTTCAGGTTTTCGGATAGTCCATATTACAGAGGAGACTCTGCCAAAAAGTTTTGGGCACTAGATAAAAGAGTTGAGTCCTTTAAGCCCAAAGACTACATTCAAGGATGAATGTTCCTGGGGTGGACGATATTACACCCCGTAAGACGTTAACAGCTAGGTTGCGTGCACATGGGCTTATGGTGAGCAATGAAAGCTTGATGCTTGTGGGAAGAGCCTCGGAGGCAGGACGAGCGAGCACATTACCTAGCAAATTAGCAGGGTCGGGTGAGGCCAGGGAGTGAAGGCCTTAGTGACGCGCCAGCCCTGCCTGCGCACTAGGAAGCGCAACGCGCCAGCCTGCCAGCGCAGCGCGGCACCTTCCCTGGCTCGTTGTCCAGCGTGAGGCACCCCCCTGCCACCGCCCTATGCCTATATATAGCCTCTCTTGTTGACTTTAAATCATTTATCAAACATCCCCTAGGCCAGAATAAGAGAGAAAATGTGGGTTTCAATTGATTTTCTTCAAATTATGCTATCAAACTCTGTTGAAACGCAAATTAACTTCGGGTAACAAGTTCTAAGCCTATGGGAAGCATCTCTGCGGAGTTATTTCTTGAAAATTCGCCCGGTATACTGGAACCCCGCCGAGTAAAGGTTGTCGGAATTGCTCCAAATTGGATTCTAAACGGCCACAAGCAATAGGTAAGCATTTCTCCCTTATAAATTCTCCAGGAATTGTGGGTTTCGGTTCGAGTTAAGCAGAGTTGAAATATAGTTATTATTATTATCGAAACATATCATTGTTTGTTGAATTTAGTATTAAAAATGGCCCTATTATCTCAGCGTAAGGGTTGCAGTTGAGTAGAACCGCCGGTTACAGGTTGAAACTCTTTAGGTAAATGAGAATCGGCATTCGAGGTATGTTAAGGCTTATCTCTTTGGCAAGTTATTCTCATCGTACAATGGTATGACCTACGCCTTCGAAACAAGACAATGATCCTGTATATTGTAATTAGCTGTTGCCAGTAGATTATGATTATATATGTTGTTGTTAGCTTCTAAAAGACGTTTTGAGAGTATATTGTAGTATCTCTCGTCGGGAAAAGAGTATGTTAAGTTTGACTCACACTAGGAGCATCATAGAAACTCCTATGTTCTTCTATTCACTGTATTGGTAGAATTTTGATGTTTTACTGTCATGCCAAGGCCTTAGAAGTTTGTGGTTAGTTTTTGGGCCTGAGTTGGTAAGTTGGACAGCATAGGACGCAGCCGGGTGATACAACTTTCAGTTTGATGCCTGTATTGTTAGTAAAGGTTGACCAGAGGCCGTTGGCATACCTTGACACCTCCAGGGCCAGAACTTGAATAGGATGGTCTTACCCTAGAATCAGCGGCGCCAGGGTTTCCTAGTGAATTGAAGGTCATCCTGCCATATAGTTAGCTATTGTCAGTGACTTCTAGTTTCAGTCAACTTAGTGCTTGTCGTATAGGTCACTCAGGACACCATCCCAGTTGTTCCAAGTCTTATAAATCAATGGATACCCTAAGGAGGGAACTTCATTAGTAGTTAGATGTGGGGCTAATGCCCCAGCCTACTCTTATAGATGCCCACGTAAAGGTTGTCGCGGGTGGCTAGTCCTAGATAAACCTACCAACGAGGCTACGAAACGCCCAGGGAAGCTGTAATACCCTGAAAATGCCTAAGATTGGACCCGGGATCAAAATTCAAAGTTGGCTAAAAATTGGGAAAAAGTACACAGGACGGACGACCTAATGGATCGTTGGTCCAACCAACGACCCGTTCTAGCCAGTTGTGGTTTCAGGAGTCAAGGTGGTAATGGATATAATGGGTGGAGTGACGACTCATGGCTTAAAACAATGAGTCGTTGTTTTCACCCGTGGGGAGCACTAACCTGGAAAATTTGGGAAGTAACGGGTCATCCAATGACCCATCATGAGAAAGGACGATCCGTTTTCTTGAGTCGTGGTAGGGAGACATAATTTTCCAGTGGACTTAACAGACGGACATCATGACCCGTTGGAGGAAACAACGAGTCGTGGTAAGACTCGTTGAGAGGAAGTTCAAAATTTTTTGAAGGGCAAGCAACGACCGACTCAACGACTCATTGGATCAAAGAACGAGTCGTCTTGTCAAGTCGTGGGTTGATTTTGGAAGCAAGGTATGGCATTGCAGACGAAGAGCCATACAACGAGTTGTGGCAGTTTCCAACAACTCGTTGGTACGCCCGTTGGTTAACTAGTGCAGATTTTTAGGCTTAAATCATTAAGGGTATTTTCGACCGTTCTATGCTATAAGGCCCTAAACTACGTCGTTTTATATATTATTCTTAGCATTTTAAAATAGATTAAGTTCCTATTGCATAGATCATTCCCATGCATGCATATTAAGAGAAATTTTGGAGAGATCAAGCTATTCTTCAAGCTTTTCCCTATCAATTCATTCTTGGGCATTCAAGAACTGTAGAATATGATCTTACCC
>JACEIK010005996.1:13848-29877 GCA_018107945.1 Datura stramonium
CTAATAACGCATGATTTATGATGAATCGATTTATGATCTTCTCTTCAAATGTTGATATTTACAAACCCAGCATGATTTATGATTAGAAATATGAAATTATTCAAATCCTCAACATGATCTGATAATTTACAAGTTATATGCACGATCTTCAAGTATGCATGGGCTTTATGATTTATGAACTAATGATAATGAAAAGCATGTTTTCAAGTTACCCAATGTTTATAAGAATGTTTTCGAATGAATTGAGTATTATAAAGCATGATAAAGTATTGGTCAATGCCCACATAATGAAGAATGATTACACTTTATGAAATGGATTTCATGATTTATCGATTTATGATGGTGGCTGATTAAAGGGCCTTTGATTCTTGGCTAATCATGTTTTATGGGGATCAATGAATGATGAGTGATTATTTTTAGTCATGAACCTTAATGAATGATGTTATTGATTTACGTATGAGCCTATTATGCATGTTTTTGGGATCTGTGTCTAGCACCGAGCAGTCCGGTGTTCAAAGGACTACATCGGTGTCTAATAACCACGTGCCACCATCAGTTTATAATGATGCAATACAATGATAATGATCCCCTCTTTTTGTGATATCACATAATGCATGTCCCTCACCTGGCAAGCCATGGGCGACTTTGCCCACTTGAGTGAGATAGTTAGGGTATCATGAAAGGCTCTAACATGATGCTGTCGATTATGACAAGTCTTCCCATTGTTCCGCATGTTTTATGCATTGTCATGTTTACAATATTGGCTCAAGTGATGATTTGATAAAGTTTCTTTATGATTATTATAATGAACAGTTTATGAATGATTTGAAAACCTTGAGCCTTATGTTATGTTACAATGTTTATGATTAAAGCATGATGTCCCACTCTTATGATATTTTCATAAGTTTTCATGTATTTTAAATGTCCGTTTTACTTACCTTGGATACTCGGTACATCCACGTACTGATCGCATACTTTCTATGTTGTATCGTTTCATGATACAGGATCTAGCTCTCAAGCTCATCCTCATATCTAGGTCATCTCAGAGATTACTTTCATCTTATTGGTGAGTCGTCATGATTCGAGGGTCGTTTTTTAGACAGTTATCTTATTTATGTTTTAGAACTTGGCCGGGTTAGTTGGGGGTGTTGTCCCATCAACCCATCATATGTAGTAGAGGCTTTCAGACAGTATGTAGAATTATACTTATGTATGTCTAGGTGATTCCGCTTGTTATGATATGTCATGTTATGTTTACATTTCCGCTATGCTCTATATTAAATCTTCCGCTTAAAGTGATTGAAGTCAGATGTTTGCGTATGTCATGGGTTGACTTGGGGTCTCTCGGGGTTCCTTGTCCCGTGTTATGATCCGGGTCTACGACCGGGTCTTGACAAACTTGGTATTAGAGCAATAGGTTTTGAAGCGTCCTAGGGTTTCTGAAAGCCGCGTTAAGAAGAGTCTTTTTCATGGGTGTGAAGTGCGTCACACTTATGATGAAGAGGCTACGAGATTTTTAGGAAATGTTCCCATCTTTCATGATCCATGTCGTGCAATGAAAAGTCTTTCTATCCTTCTAATTCATGCTATTCGCGATTGTAGAATCATGGCTCCTAGAAGAATGAATGGAAGAAGAAATAGGAACGGTGAAGGACACGGAGATGGAAATGATCATGGGCATCAGCAAGCCCCACCTATGCAAGAGCCCCAGACACTAGATCCAGTTGCCCACGCGGAGTTTCGGGAGGCTATCCAGATATTGACGCAGGCCTTGACCGCTCAGGTCAACCAACAAGCTGTTGCATATATTCCACAGAATGGCAATGCGGCAGCGTCCTCGATTAGAGATTTCTTGAGGATGAACCCTCTGGAGTTCCTTGGGTCCAAAGTGGATGAGGACCCGCATGAGTTTATTGATGAGATTGTGAAGATCACCCAGGTTATGGGGGTGAATGGGGTTGAATATGCAAAGTTGGCCACGTATCAGCTAAAAGGGGTCGCACACATATGGTTCAGGCAATGGGGAGATTCTAGGGCCACAGGAGCAGGGCCAGTTACTTAGGAGGAGTTTCACACGGCGTTCCTAGATCGATTCTTCCCTCGGGAGATGAAGGAGTTAAAGGCAGCAGAGTTTGTGAATTTGAAACAGGGAAGGATGACGAAAAAGGAGTATGCTCTCGAGTTCACCCGCTTGTCAAAGTATTCCCCAGAGTTAGTGATGGATCAGAGGGTGCGGGTGAGTCGATTCGTTCATGGTATGGCAGGTTACTTAGACAAGGATTGCAAGACTGCTATGCTCCATCAGGATATGAACTTTCCTCGTATAGTGTTGTATGCCCAGCAGATGGAGGTGGCTCATGCGAGAGAGTGGGAGGAAAAGATGGCTCGAATAGATAGCCATGGGTTTTCACATCAGAGGTTCAGTGGCGGTCACCACTCACAATTTTAGCAGAAATCACTAGCTCCAGCACTGTCATCAGCTAGTGTTGCATCCAGACCAAAGGGTAATTAGAAGAGCAGGGCTTCAGGATTGAGGGATCAGAGAGGCACACAGGTGGATCATACCTCCCCGGTCTGCAAGAAGTGCGTCAAGAGTCATGCCGGGGAGTGTTTTCTCGTCTTAGATATTTTCTATGGATGTGGTAGGCCCGGCCACATATGCTGAGCATGTCCATTATCTAGTCAGGGTGGTGATAGAGGCCATGCACCATCCACCAGATCAGCAGCAGCTCCAACACGTCCAGCTCCGCAGGGAGCATCTTCTAGTGGGGGTGGCAGACAGCACCAGAATAGATTTTATGCCCAACTTCACCAGAGGTGGTCACCGGTAGTTATGAGTTTTTCATATTGATGTTTATGCTTTGCTAGATCCGGGAGCTACCTTGTCTTTTGTGACTCCTTACATTGCCTAGTGTCTTTGGAATTAGTCACGAGACTCTCTCAGAACCATTTTCAGTTTCTCCTCATGTCGGTGATTCGGTTGTAGCTAGGTGGGTGTATAAAGGATGCTCGATCACTACATTGCATTAGGTCACCTCTGCAGACCTTGTAGAGTTAGCCATGACTAACTTTGACATTATTCTTGACATGGATCGGTTGTATGCGTGTTATGCTTCGGTAAATTGTAGGACCCATATGATAGAATTTCATTTTTTGGGTGAATCAGTCTTGGAATGGAAGGGTAGTTCGGCTGTACCAACAGGTCGATTTAACTCATATCTTAAGGCCAGGAAGATGATTTCTAAGGGTTGCATGTATCATTTAGTTAGGGTTAAGTATGTTGAGTCTGATACCTCGACTATCTAGTCAGTTCCGGTGGTGTGAGTATCCAGAGGTCTTTCCCGATAATTTGCCAGGTGTTCCTCCTGAGAGAGAAATTAATTTTGGTATTGACCTTTTACTCGATATGCAGCCTATCTCTATTCCCCCTTACAGGATGGCTCTAGATGAGCTAAAGGAATTGAAGGATCAATTGAAGGACCTGCTAGATAAGGACTTCATTAGACCGAGAAAGTCTCCATAGGGTGCACCAGTGTTATTTGTTCGAAAGAAGAATGGTTCACTTCAGATGTGCATTGACTATCGGCAATTGAACAAGGTCACCGTTAAGAATAGGTATCCTCTATCCAAGATCGATGATTTGTTTGACCAGCTTCTAGGTGCAAGGTGGTTCTCAATAGATCTCAGGTTCGGGTATCATCAGCTTTGGGTTCGGGAATGTGATATCCCAAAGACAGCCTTCAGGACGCGGTATGGTCATTATGAGTTTGTAATTATGTATTTTGGACTAATGAATGCTCCTGCAGCTTTCATGGATTTGATGAGCAGGGTGTTAAAGCCGTATCTGGACATGTTCGTGATTGTGTTCATTGACGACATCCTTATATACTCTCGGAGCAAGGAAGAACATGCCGCTCATTTGAGAGTAGTGCTTCAGACTCTCAAGGATCACCAATTGTATGCGATTTTAGCAAATGCGAGTTTTGGTTGAACTCGGTAGCATTTTTGGGTCATGTGGTATCAAGAGAAGGCATAAAAGTAGATTCTCAGAAAATCGAGGCAGTGAAGAATTGGCCTAGACCAGTGAATCCTTAGAATATTCGGAGTTTCTTGGGCCTAGCAGGCTACTACCGGAGATTTGTTGAGGGCTTTTCACCAATTGCAGAACCATTGACCAAGTTGACTCAGAAAAAGGTAAAGTTTCAATGGGCAGGGCTTGTGAGAAGAGCTTCTAAGAATTGAAGACTCGACTCACTACCGCACCGATGTTGACTCTACCTGAGGGTGCTGATGGCTTTGTGGTGTATTGTGATGCTTCGAGAATCGGGCTCGGGTGTGTATTGATGCAGCAGGGGAAGGTAATAGCATATGCCTCTAGACAATTAAAGATCCATGAGAAGAATTACCCGACCCATGATCTAGAGTTGGCAGCGGTGGTGTTCGCATTAAAGATATGGCGACATTACTTGTATGGAGTCCATGTGGATGTGTTTACGAACCACAAGAGCTTACAATATGTGTTCACACAAAAAGACCTCAATCTACGACAAAGGAGGTGGTTAAAGCTACTCAAAGACTATGATATGAGTGTTCTTTACCATCCGGAAAAGGCTAATGTAGTGGCGGACGCACATAGTAGGCTCTCTATGGAGAGTGTGTCCCATGTGGATAAGGGGAAGAAAGAGCTGGTGAAGGATGTCCATCGACTCGCAAGGTTGGGAGTTAGATTGGTCGACTCGATTGATGGCGGTGTAATTATGCAGAACAGATCAGGATCGTCCTTGGTGACTGATGTGAAAGCTAGACAATATTAGGACCCGATTTTGGTAAAGCTTAAAGAAGCCATTCGAAGTCAGAAGGTGGAGGTCTTCTCCCAGGGGGAGATGGAGTGCTTCGGTACCAGGGTCACCTATGTGTTCCAGATGTTGATGATTTGAGGAGTTGGATATTGCATGAGGCACATGGAACAAGGTATTCTATCCATCCGGGTTCCACCAAGATGTATCGTGATTTACAAGAAATCTATTGGTGGGATGGAATGAAGAAGGATATTGCTGAGTTCGTAACCAGATGCCCAAACTGTCAGCAAGTAAAGGTTGAACATCAAAGGCCAGGAGGAGTACTTCAGGATATCAGCATTCCTACTTGGAAGTGGGAAGATATTAACATGGATTCCATAACAGGATTACCTCTGACTGTCTTCATGACTCGTTACCAGACGTAACGAGACGTTCCCTCAACTTGTCAGGTATACTGTCTCTGCTTCTTCAAACTTCAATAATTTCCACGCCTTCAGCAATGAGTCGTGCTTCTTGCCAATGACTTGTGAAGTGCCTGGAAATCACCCTTTCAATTGTTTTTAGCATAAATTTTCCCAGTTCACTTCCGAACCTGTTTTCCTGCAATAGTAAACACAAAACACATCATACCTATATAAACAGACCCGGAATGTGCATAATTTCTTAGTTTTAAGCGTCGAAAGTGTCGTAAAATCATGACACATCAACACCCTCAACTTAGAACTTTTGCATGTCCTCAGGTAAAAATAAAATAAAATAAAATAAAATAAACTACTTCGATGCTTCAATCGAAAGAACTCTAAGAAACTTAGGACAGTAACATTTATACATCAAATTAAATTTTATAACCCCTCCCTCATCGTATCAACTAAAATCACAATGCATATGCAAACTTTCCAACCATAACACAGAGGAATCAAAACATGGAAAAACACTGTCACTTGCAACCACGCACATAACTCTATAACACTAACCCAGACAATTTGCAGACGATTTTGTTGACCAAATGCTCTCACCTCAAAGAAGTTCCATACTCGCACATGTGTATATGATTATGTCGATAAATTTCTCTTGGGACTAAGTAAGATTCACTCGCTCTCATAAAGAAATTCGAACTATGCGCAGCAATACCATAGGCTTGCCTTTACTTTCAATACCTCGACTTTCAGACAACCAGGATCACTATAGGACTTTTTAGGCTTGTAACGTAGGCTCGGGCTCGAGTATGGTACATATGGCTCAGCCGCCAACTCGTGAACTATGTGACATCGTCCTGCATACCGCTGCCAAATGCCTCTGCTAATATGGTTTCTCCAGCGGATGCAGCTGCCTGAATCCTTGCTCTCGATACCGGGTTCATGTCATCACGAATCAACCCGATATCTGTTATCTTCTGGACCATTATTCTCTATTTAACTGATGGCAACTCCAGCACCTTTGACTCCTGACAGAGTCTATCAATCAGGTAGGGGAAGGGAATTGTAGTACCATCAATGATTGCTCGCTCTCTAATCTCCTCAGCAATGTACCGCGGGAAATTGATGGCATATCCCTCCATTATACTTACTACCAATGCAGCTCTGTCAGGTGAGAGGATGTTATCATTGTTAGTCGGTACCAACCTGTGCCGCACCAGTGACCACCAAAATTTAGCCTAAAAGTTTAGTGTCGCCTTCTTTATCTGAGACTGTGCCGTGCAAGCATTCAACCAGTGGCCCTCTTGTAGAAATGATCCGAGACAACCAAGTATATTGTTTGATTTGCTCCTGGCTATTCAACTTTTTGGTCTTAACTTTCTTCAACTCATATAGCCTGTGGTCGAACTTGGCCGTGTTCATCGGAGCATGATAATCTGGCCCGTACAGCATCCTGGAGATTGTCCTCTCAGATATGTCTACGGGAGTCTCTCGCACCAACACCTGATTTAAGGTGGGCCTCTTTTTCCAATCATGTCCCCCTAATGCCAAACGTTGCAATGTGGCTTTATAGGCTGCATAGAACTATCTGACTAGGAACGGGCTGTAGCTACCTGATGGCTCGATCAACCACCCGAACCTATACTTGTCGAACACAGCTTATAGCTCTGGAAGGTCTATCCCTGTAGTGATCAGCCTCGGCTCCTCGTATATGCTCCTCTTCGGATTTTATTTCTCATTTGGAGCAATATATTTGTTATATATGGCCCTCATATCATGAACACACCATCTCCGCACGTTCCTTGGTTGCTCGTTTGATGTGTCCGAGGTCTCAGTCAGTTCATTATCAGAGTCCCCTCGCTGAGCATGTGACTCTGCAGCTATCTCTGTGTTTCGCCCAGCTGTAGGGGCCTCAGGAGAAAGTGCAACTGCAGCCCTGGCATTATCATCATTGCGACTAGGCGGATCCCTCGCCAGTGGAGTGGGAGAATCAACCAGGGCTGTCGGATTTGAAGTTTGTTGAGCCCTGGTTGACCTCCTCACTAACTACTACTCCGATACGTCATATTCCTCCGAAGAGTCAAGTTATCCTCCTGAAGTCTGCGGTATGATGGTTGACTGCGCTCAGGTGTTTGTATCTTTGCCTGACCTTTCCTTGGTATACCTCTTGGAGCCATTGTACCTGTGGAAACATTGTTAGTGTATGAGATGAGATGAAACAAAATCATTTTTGAGTTGCTGCCCAGTGTACTTGACGACTGGTCCCAACGAGTCATTACCAAAGGCAACGAGTCGTTAGGTCAGTCATTAGGTACACTGCCTTAGTGATTTAATTTTTCCACTACGGACGAGCTACACAACAAGTTGTTTGGTGATCCAACAACTCATGATGTAGCTCGTGCTCAAGAGTTTCCATTCACCCATACGTTCATCTTCATCTTCTTCCTATTATTCAACTACACAGACACAGAACTTAATTTCTCAAACCAACCCGATGTAAATTCAGTCGAAATTCATTTGTTTATCCTTCCTAGGGTTCATTATCATCATGAGGTACAGATTGACACAAGCACAACATTACTTGAAATAAATTCAATTTCATTCAAAACATGGGTCCTCAAAATTCTTGTTTAAATGCAAAGATATTCACAATTTAGTGGGAAGAAGTACTCACTAGATGCTTGATCGAATATGGAGTTCAATCGTGTGTGCGTGCAAATGTTGGGAGTGCAAGTTTAAAGATTTTTCGATGGGTTTGAGAGAAGAAGAGGCCGAGGGAAATTTGAAGTTGTTGGGTTTAAGTTTAGTGGTGAGAATTTGGAAAAGTAATTGAATCGGGTTTGTATTATTAAGTTTAAATCATACGCTAATTCCATCTTGGGTCGGGTCAAATGTTAGTTAATTGAAATACCTGATGATTGACTAAATGAGTCGTTAAGTGATGAAACGACTCGTTTTAAGCCTTCGTTCTTTACTTGATTTCAACAAACTTACCTAGGACCAAACGAGTCAAGCGACGACTTGTGGTGTCACCCAATGAGTGGCTTGAGTCGTGGTCCTTGGACTAGTGTAGCTTAAAGACGGGTCACTTAACAAATTGTTTGGTCTCCCAACGATTCGTTGAATGAGCCGTTATCACCCTTTTCCTTCTAATTCTGACTTTTATCTAGTGTACATGATGGAAGACCTCACGATTTGTTTCTTGAAGAGACAAATTGTTGAGTCATCCGTTGCTCCCCTGTTTTCTTCAGTTCTCTTTACGACTTGATTGAATCTCGAGAAATCCGTAGGCTAACACACATGAAAATCGCGAAAATCATAAATTCTCATTTATGCAAAAAATGATGATGCCGATCAAATAAAGTGATAGGGAGCTCGTCACCAGGCCTTGTAGGCTGCGCACAGCCAAAATTTGGGGCCGAACGGAGACGACCGATCAAATCTCGAGAAATCCGTGGGCTAACATACACCGAAAATTGCAAAAATTGTAAATTCTAATTTATGCGAAAAATAGTGATGCCGATCAAATAAAGTGATAGGGAGCTCGTCACCAGGCCTTGTAGGCTGCGCACAGCCAAAATTTCAGGCCAAACGGAGACGGTCGATCAAATCTCGAGAAATCCGTGAGCTAACATACACCGAAAATCGCGAAAATCGTAAACTCTCATTTATGCGAAAAATAGTGATGCCGATCAAATGAAATGATAGGGCGCTTGTCATCAAGGTTCGTAGGCTGCGCATAGCCTAAATTTGAGGCCGAACGGAGACGGCCGATCAAATCTCGAGAAATCCGTGGGCTAACATACACCAAAAATCGCCAAAATTGTAAATTCCTATTTATGAGAAAATGGTGATGCCGATCAACTAAAGCGATAGGGCGCTCGTCACTAGGCCTTGTAGGCTGCGCACAGCTAAAATTTCGGGCCGAACGGAGACGGTCACTCAAATCTCGAGAAATCCGTCGGCTAACACACGCCGAAAATCGCCAAAATCGTAAATTTTAATTTATGCGCAAAATGGTGATGCCGATCAAATAAAGTGATAGGGAGATCGTCACCAGGCCTTGTAGTGCACAACCAAAATTTGAAGCCGAACGGAGACCGGCGATCAAATCTCGAGAAAATCCGTGGGCTAACAGACACTGAAAATCGTGTTTCTTCCATATTGAATCTCTTATTTCCACATCATGGGTTCTTTTAAAATTAGGTAACAATTTTAAAATTGAGATTATTTGATGAAAGACTTGAAGAAGAAACTCCATTGACAGCCATTGGAGAAAATTTTGAAGCTTAAGTTTAAATTGCAGGGTTTCAAAATTGTTATTAGTTTTTAATAAGTGTTGTTTTAATATATTAGGCATATTATGAGGAATTCATATCTTGAATTTGAGAAATTTTGGTGTAGATCTGAGGTGAATTTTGGTAGATTTTTTAAAGAAAATTCAAGGTTGAAGATGAATAATTGAAGTTTTCAAACATGAATGTATGAACAATCAACGTGTATTCATGAATTCAAAAACATACTTGTATTCACGTATTCAAAAATCATAATCGGCGGTGGTGATGTTTTTACATATAGCAACCATGATGAGTGAATAAGATGTAATCCGATGCGCAAAACTCTCTTGTTTTCTCTCTATTTCTATACATTTTTCCCATTGTATCTAATGCTCTCTTTTCATATTTGGTTATCTAAATGTTTGTATCTGAATGAACCTTCTCCCTTGTTTTCTCTTTGTTTCTCTATCTTTCTGATTTTTTCCATTGTATCTAATTCTCTCTATTCGTATTTGGTTAGTGAGTATATTTGAATATTTGTACTTGAATGAATCTCCTCCCAACAAATGTTTGTATCTAAAAATATTTTTGAGTTGTACTAGGAATCTAGTAATTTTAAATTGTAGCTAGTTTGTATCAAAATATTATTGGTTTGAGATTTGAATGCATGGTGATGGTTGAGTGATTTTTCTAGTGATGATTGATAACGCGCAGATCACACTCCTGTAAAAGTATGACACGTAAAAACCCAACTAGGTTGGGGCCGATCCCACATGGAATATGGTCAAGATATAGAATAACGCTAGTATTTAAGCTTTTAAGTATGTTATTTCCTAAAAAGGGGTTTTGTAAGGAAGTAAACACGTAACAGTATTGACAATTGGATTGTTATCAAGATAATGCAATTAACTCGGAAAGTGTTCCCCATGGGTTCATAACTACTTTGGATTTTACACTTGTGATCTATGCTAATACTTGACTTGTAGAACTGATTATATAGGGTCATCCAAATGATTGGTTCATTTCTATTTGAATGACTATACTCAATTACCGGTTTTGGTTTCTCGAGTGATTTCACTTTAACCATTATTAATTTGTTTCAAATTAACTATCCGGTGAACGCAACTCAAGTCATACAGTAAACCACAAAGTTCAAGGCTTTGTTGTTATTATCTTTTCCTAATTCTGCCTCTCTAGATTCAAACAAATAGAGAATTCGGGAAAGTCCTAAGTTGCGCTTCGTTAAGAAACGTCTAAGATTGAGAAGAATACAATACAAGCATTAGCATTAGTGTAGAATCACTTTGTGCAAACCCTAGTTTATTAATTCACCATGGTTCCCATAACCCTAGTTGTGGAGGTTTTAGCCTCCCATGATTGTAAGAAAACAATTAGCATTTATAGACAAAAGCATTTAAAACTCACAATGATGATTGAAAAGTAAACCCACTTGATTATTACAAAAGTTCAATGAAGAACAACTTAAGAACAATGGAAGAATCAATGCAAAAAACTCTCCAAAAGTTGTTTTCAATATTCCCAAAAGTCGAATACTTCTCAAAAGAATCGAATTATGTTCTCTCTCTAAGAAAAATAACCTAGAATAATATTTATACAAATAATTAAAAACCTTTCCTAAATTAACAGGGAAACTGATAAACTGTCGTCGCCTTCACCTACGACTCGTACCGTGATTATATGGGTCGTACCTCTGCTTGTATAATGTCTATCAACTTTGAATCTGGATAAGTGTTGGAACTTGGTATGACATTCGACGAGTCGTACAATCCTTTCGTAATCTAAATATGAGAGTTCTGACATCCTCTGAATAATTTCATGAGTAGCTTGGTATAAATCGTACTTTCCTCCTATGCCTCGTGACTGCCTCTCGTACCTTGAGATCTGCCATTCCTCAATCCTTCTAAACTTTACCATGACTCCTCGGTATGGGTCGTAGGTAGTATCACAATTTGTGGTTGCTACCTGTACCAGGAGACTAACCCAGTGCAGCTTCTTCTGAAGTATTCTATGACTGCTTTGGTATGGTTTGTACCAGAGTCGTAACTTGGCCTTTGTCTTAAGTTCATCTTCTGGACTTTTCCACGACTCTCACTATGACTCGTACCATGATTCTACAGCTCATACTGAGGTCTGTATTGGCCCTTTTCTACACTCTTTTCACTTCTTTTGCAGATTTAAACTCCAACACCTAATTTTCCAGAAAACGAAGCAAAAGTGCATCATATCCATATAAACACACCTAAGACCATGCTTATTTCCCAGTTTTATTCGTTAAAAGTGTTGTAAACCTACAGCACACCAACACCCTCAACTTAAGAATTTTGCATGTCCTCAGGTAAACTAAACTAAACTATAAAACAACGCTTATCTAGAAAGTAAACTAGAAGACCTACAACCAACACAACAAAATTTGCACAAAAAACCATTCTCAACTTTTGACCCCTTTTTCATTCAAACCAAGTTAGCTATGCATACATGTAACTTCAACTCATGACATATAGGGATCAAGATATGGCATCTAGCTATCAACAGAGAATTAAGTTATCACTAGTGCTATTCACACAGACAACTAGCAGAATGCAATACAAACCATCACTCACAGCAAATGAAGTCCCCAAAACTCACAAATATATAGAAATATGAAACTTGGGACTAATCAAGTAAGACTCCCACTCTCACAACAAAGTTCCAAATACTGCACATCGGATACCATAGGCTTGCCCTTATTTTTTCTACTTTGGTTTTTCAGACAACTAGGATAGAATCACTATAGGACTTTTCTCGGCTTGTAATGTAGGCTTAGGGTTGGGTATGATAGATATAGATATTAGTGACTAACCCTCCTTGGCACTACACAACAAGGCTTCACTTTATACTTTTACCCTTTTCTTCTCCTTTCAGCTTTTTCCTCCCTTTTCTCACCATACAAATGCAATGTGTTGGTGTTGTGTATTTTTCATCCTTCTTCAACTCTTTTTCTTTTCTTTCTTTTCATTTTTACATTTCAACTCTTTTTTATTCATCATTTTTTCTTTTTTCACACCACACCTCACATTTCTTTAACTCTTTCTTTCTTTTTTCAACTCCTCACAGTCTACGTACCCCTACTATAGCCATCCTTAGCTTAGGCATTTTGCCTGAGTTGAGGTTCACAATGTCCAAGGTGGGACCAGGGCCAAATATGTTCATTATAAATATGGGAAAGGTGAATATAATCAAAGAAAAATGATCAACTTTTAGGCTCAAAATTAGAATCAAGGGATTCATTTTTATTTGATTGGGTCATTTAAGCTAAAGTGGACTAAATCAAAAAAAACCTATGATTCTTTCCTAACTAACTATCCTACAACCTATGTAAAGACCAACCGGGCAAGTTCTAGATCTTTTATGTAGTATTTAACTAGGTAAGCATCCAAACTCACTCACGGTACATATTTGCATTGTTTCTACCTATCTGGTTCATGCACATCTGAGCTACAATTATACATGCTAATATACTAAATGCCATACAAAGATCCACAGAAGTCATGCATTGCACTTAACATATATAACTAGACACCAAATTTTTTTAAAACAGAGTCATTTTTTCAACATTTCAAAACATGTGCATTTATTGGCTGTAAATGACTCCCAAACTACTTCCAGATAAACAAAACACAAAAACAAAATCCTAAGCATACCGGTTCTACTAGATATCATGTCCGAAGGAAAAGAAATACGACAACAAAAACCCTTGGATGAAAGTCAAAAACCCAAAAATCAGAAGTACACCCTTTTTTTTAATAAGCATGCTTTGTCCCCAAAGAAGAAAATGTAAGAATAGGGAAAAGAGACATACCTGTGGCGCTCAAAGAGCTCCTCTCATCCTGCGAAGGCGGGTGTGCAAGCACACTTTCCTCCGTTGTAGTCATGGCACTAGCGGTGGTCGACGCACTCAATGGGACATCACTTAGGGCAATGGTCACCCCCTCAACTGAACCAATCACCACAACGACCTCATCATCAACTCTGGCTAACTGTGGCTCACCTGAAGGGTCCTTTCCACCCGCAAGTGGACAGTGGTGGAGCTCCCCGCTTCTCTGGCTCTCTCATGCTACTCTGATATATGCTCGTTATGAGTTTGCAGACTATCCACTGCTGTCCGCTTGCACTCTCTTCTCACCATTTTCTTACTCTTTTTCTTTGAGGACTCATCTTCAACTCCTTCCAATACCCTCTTCTTCCTTTCTCCTCAATCGGTCACTGTCGAAGCCCAATATGCCTCCAAATCTAGCTCCTCATTGAGCTCAACATCTAACTCCAAAATGATGGAGGCTGATGATATTTCCGGCTGTCTAGAAGACAACTCGGCTACTTGGCTCCACAAAGACCCCAGCTCATCCCTCAAACTGCTTGTGTCCGACTGGTCAACTAAGCGTTCATTGTAATGGAGCTAAAAACTTTCCAACCAATTGTGTATCCCTCTAGCAGCCGCGCCTATCTCAGCCTTTACACATGGCTTGATATTCTCCATCATCATGTTGACCTTCTTCTTGATCAATGTCAATCATTTAGCCATCTTTTGGAGAAACTTCTGTGGGACCAACATATAACCTGCTGGGGTCTGGCTTAGTATGCCTAACAGAGATGCAGATGAAGTACTAGGAGCTAAATCTATGTGGTCGATCTCTGTAGTCAGTATCTCTACATGCTCCACTGAAGTAGCGGCATCACTATGCTCGCCCCCAGATGACTGTGGTGGTGGAACTGCAGTAGGTAGTCTAACCCAGCTCACTAGTTTCATCTCATCCCATATAATGCCTATGTTCGTAGTCCTGCAGCCTCCAATCTATTGATTTATATCTTGGATCACCCTAACACTAGCCTCCATGCGTAATCTATACAAAAGACTCGGGAATTGGATGGTAGTGCTCAACCCCATAGCCCAGTATCGTATCTCCTTCACTATCACCCTTGGAATGTTGATGGCATATATCGACATGATACATGCCACCAAAGATGCTCTGTCTACACTTAGGGTGTTTTCATTGATTGTTGGCACCAACTTGTGGCAAACCAGTGTCCAGCAGGCCTTCGCTATAAAGTTCAGCGAGGCTTTTGTGATCGGTCGACCACTGGTCACCCACTATACCTCCTCCTATCCTCTATTATGACCCTAGCTAGCCATTTCACTTGGCTCTATCTTTCCTCAAAACCCAGTTGATTTACCTTTTTCAAAGCTTCTACTTAGTAATCGAACTCAATTGTGGCATCCGGAGCTTTGAACTGAGGCCCATATAACATTCGAGCAATGGTCCGCTCGGAGATGTCAACCATGCGTCCCTAGACCATGACACTATTGAGCTTAGGTTGTTTCTTTAATTTCTACCCAGCTTTTGCTTTCTGCTCCATCGTTGCCAAATAGTTGGCATAGAACTCCCAGACTATCTCAGCAGTGTACTTTTCGGGACATCCAATCGAACCTATAGAATTTGAGAATTCGCTTCATCTCCTCGACCTCATTTATTGGACTGGTCAGGATCCGCGGTTCCTCTTGAATACTCCGCCTAGGATGCTGCTTGGAGGTGAGAGCAAGACCCTGCTCGTAGATCTCTTAAGCACCGGGCACATGCCACCTCATAGTCCGACTCTCTCGGGGTGGAGTCTGCTCAGCTTCTTCCTCAAACCCGACCTCGTCATTACCATCTCCGGATTGTGCCTCCTTAGACTCCTCCTTAGCATTTGAGCCACTATCGGACTCCTAACTCTGATCACCTACTCCTTCATCAGACTGGGGAGCAGCTGCTGATGTGTTGTGAATTTACAGCACTTTCGACGCTTAAAAACTAGGAAAATAGCATGGACTTAGGTGTGTTTATACAGATATGATGCACTTTTACTTTATTTTCAGGGAAATTATGTATTGGAGTTGAAATGTGCAAAAGAAGAGAAAAGAGTGTTGAAAATGGTAAAATTGCAGACTTCAGTACAACCTGTACCTTGGAGGTGCGAGACATATGTAGCATCTGTGATGAAATTCAGCACAAAGCACTAGCCATGTATGAATCTTGGTACGAGTCGTACCATCCTGGTAAGAGCCGTACCATAGAAGTCGTGGAAAATTACAAAAATATTACACTTGTCTGAGCTCATGGTACAAATGGAAGATACGAGTCCTGATAACCATATACTACTCAAACCAAAGAGCCGTGGTGAACTTCATAGAGAATGTGATTGGAAGATACTAGGGTATGATGCAGTCACAAGTCATGATATCAAGGTACGAGTCGTACCACAACACTCGTGAAAATATTCAGAGCATGCCCAACTTCACAAGATCAGAACACGACAGGCATTGTACGATTCGTAAGAGCATTGTACGAGTCATACCAACTTCCATGACTTAACCAAATTCAAGGTTGTTGAGCATTATACAAGAGGAAGCTATGACTCGTAGGATTATGGTACGAGTCGTAGGATCATGTGACGACAGTTAAATTAGTTTCCCTTTTCATTTTAGGAAAAAATTCTAATTAT